>RCUC01086291.1:0-28878 GCA_003697995.1 Taxidea taxus jeffersonii
TTTTTTTTTTTTTTTTTAGTGAGTTAAATATTTAGGTAGATCTGTCATGGGATTGATTCTATGATCAAGACACTTGTTGCATAATTTTCAGAAAACCATGTTTTAGCACAATTCAAGGCACTCACATGATTCATGATCCAGAAACAGGTTGAAGAGTCTGAGTATTCCCTGTTCTTTTTGCCCCAAGGCTCATCAAGTTTCCTTCTCTTAAACTTTATAAAGGAAATACATAAGCAGAATTGGGGGGTAGTTGTTAGCTTTGGGTAACTTGTTGAGTCTTAGATGCTCCCCATCCCTGATAGACCCTTCCTGTAGTAAACTTGATACTGACCAAGGCCTATCAAATTATTTGCAAAAAGAAGGTCTGTATGGATAAGCTGCACCCAAGAATCATAGAATAAGAGACTGAGGTGGAAGGAGACTGCAGTGAATCTCTATGCTAATATCCAGCCTTGTAACATAAACAAGGGATACTAAGACATGAGAGGTAAGTGGCATGTCAGTTACATAAGAAAGGAAAGTAAAAATGTGGACATTACAAAGAAGAGAAAAAATGTGCTAAGAGGGACATAACCAAAAAAGGTACAGGAGTTCATCATGTTAATATGGTATGGCTAAAGCATATTTTTTTTAAGCATATTTTATTTAGAAGGAGTTGAAAGGTATGGGCTGCTAAAAGAAAAAGGCAACGCATTGCTATTTGAGAATATTTTATTTATTATTATTATTATCATCAATATATTATTATATATCAATATATTATTTAGAATATTTTATTTATCATTATTATATTATTATTATAATTATGTGACATCATCATAATCTCCAAAGCATTCATCTTCTCTTACCTCTTTTCTTTCTCTAAGTGCTACTGCTTTTCCATTCTTCCCTCTTGGCTAATACCATTGCCATCTACTCAAATGCACAGGCAAAAAATAAATAAAATAAAGTACAGAAAAGTAAAATAAAATAAAAATTAATCTCCCTGCTTCCAGTTTTGCACTATCTTCCAGCACCAATCTATTTTCCATAATGTTGTCAGAGTCATCTTCCTAATACCCAAATCACACCATGTTTTGTTACTTCTTTAGTCTTTCTAACACCTACCTGTGAATTTCAGGTTAGGACCCAAACTACTAGTGTGCTATCCCAGGCTCTTCAGGGAAGTCCTGTTGCTACCTCTTAACAACTATCTCTCACCATTCCTATTCCACACACTGAAAGCTCCATTCCTGTTAATCTTTCCCACTTCTCAGAATGGCCACCTTCTAATGTCCAGTCCTTGGCTTGGCTGCCTTCTCTTCTCCTGCAAGGTTCAGCTCAGGAATGGTCTCTTCTAGGAAATATTTTGTCATTCCAAAGGCTGGGCAAAGGGACTATGCAACATTGTCCCACACCTTTTTCTACATAGCTCATCATAAAAAGGGAACTATGATATTCATTTATCTCCAAGCCCTGGAATAGTCCTGGCATGTAATAGGCATAAATTAATGTTTGCTGAATGCATAATTAAATGCATGCCAGACAATCTACTGGGCTCCTGAATAACAAAGAAATATAAAATGGGCTGACTACTTTCAAAGAGCTAACAGTTTATTATATTTGGTTGTGGATTTCTCTGATAGTTTATATAATGATATAAGCTCCTTGAATAAAGATGCTTTTGAATTATGACTTTAACAGTCCTAATGTTTCATTTGTACTTAAATTTGAAGGAGGTTGTTTATTTCTGAGTTGGATTTGAACACCATTTGATACATATTACCAAATTCAAATGATCCAACCTGCCTTTCAATTAAGTGAAAGGAGCAATGACTTACAGGAACTGTAAATGTATTAAAAATGTCACAATCACTTTATTTATAGAGCAACATAAAAATGTAATTCAGGTACTTCAAAAAAAAAATTGACACAGACTAAGCAGAAAGATGAGCCAGAGGGGATTACTTAGTGATCTAAAACTTAGCTCTGCAATATCTCGAACCTCAGCTTCAAATCCAGCCTGGGTCAAGACAACCTATCATTCTCCAGAGACCAAGCTCTGCCTATCTCTTAGTTCGCTCTGTGTGTTTTTCATATTGCTTGAGGACTCCATGTACTTAAAAAACCTCATGGAATTTTCTTATAAATGATAATGCTATCCCTAATAAGCTTAGCCAAATTCAGAGAGCTTCTTGATATATAACTGGCAGCTCTGGATAATGCCCTTGGGTTGTTAGCCATTCTACAAAAATCAAATTCAGTCAACACTTCAGAACTTGAGTTTGTTAGGAAGTTACCTCATGTCACCTCTTCTGTTCACCGAATGTCCCATAATAAAACGAGTGTCTAATTACTGTTAACTGATTTTGCATGAGTAATAATCTGTTACTTAAAAACAGTGAGAAACATGTCTTTGTTTTTTCAAGCATATAGGGAGAGTGACCCAATCAGTTTTCTCACTAGTATGCTTCCAACCTTTTGTGCACTATCCACATGACTACAAACAGGATAGGAAACATCTGCATAACCTGGAAATTCTATGATTGATAAGCATTGTCTTATCAATTGAAGATGTGTGCATGACAAGTATTTATGATATAAGGAGATTTCCAGTTATAGAGAAATAGAGTTTAGTCTGGTAAAGGACTTTCAAGATTCTAAACACCATTTCCTTCAGGGCAAGAGGATTAGTGTTGATATTTCAGAACATAGTCTTATTATATTGTGAATCCATTTATTAAGTGGATAAAGAAAAGACATTTGGCTCTCAGCATACTAACACACACACACACACACACACACACATCAGTGCAAAAACACATATTTAGAGAATTCAGAGGCACTGTATCGAAAGGGCTAATGAATAGAGACAGGGAGGGCCATCAGGCCTCAAGGGAACAGAAGCAGAGAAATTAAACAATTGTCTGACTGATTCACAATTATCTATCAGCCAAGGAGGAAGGGATACAATAACATCAAAGGAGCTTTCAGCCATTCACACACAAAACTGTATTTAAAGTTAGGCCAGGGACGCCTGGGTGGCTCAGTTGGTTAAGTGGCTGCCTTCGGCTCAGGTCATGATCCCAGCGTCCTGGGATCGAGTCCCACATCGGGCTCCTTCCTCGGCAGGGAGCCTGCTTCTGCCTCTGCCTCTGCCTGCCTCTCTGTCTGCCTGTGCTCGCTCTCGCTCTCTCTAACAAATAAATAAAATCTTTAAAAAAAATAAATAAATAAAGTTAGGCCAAACAACTTGTGACCTTAGAAGAGAGTTGGAGAATCTTAAAGGTAGACATATATCAATGAGCAAACTGAATTTCAGGCCATGAGGATGCTTGGATTCAATTTGACCATTTTCTTGAGGCTTTTCAAAGGAATAACAAAGCAACTCTTTGGAAAATCATAACCACCTCAAACTAAAAAGATTCATATTCTTCCTTCAAGTGTTCCAACCGATTTCTGAAGGTACTTTTGAATAGGACAGAGCTGAGTGTCCCTTGCTGTGTTGAGAAGACTAAAGTGAGCTTGCAGAAATAGAACATTTTACCAGCCTGAAAACTTTTTTAGGTGAAGGCAACTGGGGAAAATCACTTCCACTGGACAACATAACACATGAGATCAAGCTAAGGTTCATCTTCTGAAAATGTTTGGGAAAAAGTGCAAGGACAAAATGGAGTCCAGGGAGTACAGTGAAAGGCTTTGACTTGGAGATGGATCAGGAATGATTGCATATATGAGTGTGTGCAGGCATATATCCATGCTCACTGGGTATCGGGCATATGTAGGCATGCATATCAGTCCATAAATTTACCTGTGAACCCCAGGTGGTCTTTGTTTTTTGTTTTATTTATGATTTCTTTTATACCAGACATCTCTTACCACAAGGTTACTTTTTATCTTCTTTTCCATGTAGTGGACCTAGAAAGTATTTGCAACTTCCAAGAAATGGCTTAATCCTGGGTGTAGTGGGCAGAATGCCACCTCCCTCCTAAATATCCACATCCTAATCCCAGGAATCTGAATATGTTACTTTATGTAGGTATGATTCATTAAAGACCTTAAGATGGGGAGATTATCATGAATTACACTGGTGAGCCCAATATAATCACAAATTCCACTAAAGGTGGAAGAGGATGGCATACCATTTAGAGAAGAAGATGTAACAACATTTAAGTAGAGGTCAGCATGATGTGGTACCGAAGGTCAGTGAAAACACATAGCCTCTGGAAGCTGCAAAAGGCAAGGAAAGCTTCTCCTCTGGAGCCCCCAGAAGAGATGCAGCCCTGTTGAACCATTTAAGACATCTGACCTTCAGAAACACAAGGTAATATATTCATGTGGCTTAAACCACAAAGTTTGTGGTAATTTGTTACAGCAGCAATTGGAAACTAATACATTAGGTGAGACTCTTCTCAGATATTCTTTCACAGAAATATTATATTTTGACCATTCATTTTCTTGGCATTCATTTTTCATCCATCCTCTCATTTGCCTTGTTTTGACACCTGTTATATTCTTCTTCTTCTAGGAGCTGGCAAGACAAACATCTGGATCCTGTCTTAAAATTGAATGGGAAGACATAGTAGGCATAAGGATAGAACTATGGCCAGCCTATGGGTGGGGTCCAAAAGAAAGAAGGTCAGTTCTGCTTAGGAAAATGATTGCAGATACTTTCTCAAATGGAAATTTGAAAGGTGTTTTGTTAGTTGTCAAGTGGAAATAAAAGATGAGAAAAAAATCACTACAGGCAGGGGGAGTAGAATGAGAAAAACTTCAGATGCTGAAACAGGTACATATGTTTTGGGGGGAAGTAGGGGTGTTAGTATCCATGTTGATAGAGGCAAAACTGAAGGTCTAAGTCGAGAACATAAGGTCAGAATTTTACCTTGTGAGTAATAGGTAATATTAATAACAACAGCATCAGCTTTTGATCTATTTTTTAGGAAACTCCTTGGGTAGTAAGCCAGAGTGAGAGAGATTAGTTAAAAAGCTAAAAGGCTATTGTAATGGTCTAAGCCAAAGTTAATGCAGACCAATCTAAGGTACCAGCATTAAGAGATGGGGAGAATGATATTGAATAAAGGGGTAGTAAGAAGGTAGATTCAGCTGGACTTGATGACTGATTGGATAAAGCAAGAAGAGAAATGGTGGTGTTCAGGTGAAATCTGAATTTGTGGCTCAGGTATCTTGGGTAATGCTTTGCAAAAGTGGACATGTAGAAGGAGAGCCAGCTCAATGGACACAGATAATGACTTAATCTCTACTTACAATCCTCAATTTTATGTATTCTTTCAGATTATCTCTAATTCCTTTATGAAATAACATGTATGTTGTCTTGAGAAGAGGGAACATATTTTCTATCTTTAGCATTTCCCTTGCTTACCACAATGCTGGACAGATGATAAATTCTTGTTGAACTGAAAAGAATATTGTGCTCAGCAAGAAAGATGTGTGTTTTGAATCCAATTCAGATGTGGTGCTTGGGGTTTAAAATTACCCTGAAGGTCAATCAACATAGCTCCAGGCAAAGGCATATCTCTTAGAAATGGATTAATGAACTATTGATGTTAGAATTTTTCTTCTAGCTTGATGTATTATCTTTAGTATTAAGGAAAAGAAACAATTCCTCTTGTATTCTGTTACTTTGATTTTGGGCATAACTCCTGAACAGGGTGGAATTTCAATATCTTTATTGTTAATCGAGGAAATAAAACAAGTGTTTTTGAGTACCTACTGTGTTCATGGAGTTCCCCTGACATAGAGAAAGAGATATATTTTTTTTAATCTATTAAAAATCAAATCAAATTTCTGCTAGGTTGGTCAAATCTTCTGCTGTACAATTAATGACTACAAGTTTAAAATACTGAACTACAAACACCACAGCTAATCCAGTCACAGTGGTAGACGTGACAGAATGAAGGAAATTTTAATTCTCCCAAAGTTGAACCTACTTAGCCAAATGGATTTTTATTCTGATTTGAATCATATATTATCCCAATTCATCAGTTAATATACCAGTTTATTTTGGCTCTGTATTTAATTATGGGGGAGAAAGCATCCTAAATTTTTCTTATTCTAATATCAAATGGGAGTAAGACCTTCAGCAAAGAGCACTGAGGACTGAATACTGTTATGGTCTGAGTTGTTATACTGAGTATAATATGCTAGAAAGACCTCAACACCACAGCAACACACTCAGGGGCCAAAGCAGTTTAGAGTACTAATTATATGATAATATGCAGAACAAACATGGTACTTGAGGAAAACAGTTGGTGAGAATTTTCTGGATGCTTTCATTGTGTTTTCTTGGCATCAAGCAATAACAAACTACAGGTCAAGTTGTAGAAGTTCATTATTAACCCATGGTAACCAGCAAAGAAAATGGTGATACCTCCTGGTACAGAATATATTGGCAAATACTGTTTTCAAGATTTAATCTTATAACCTGAGTTAGTATTTGTTTCACTATTCCTTGAGCATGAAGAGCTCAGAGAGTAAATGATTTATTGTTCTGACAACATAGAACAAATTTTAATGTTTTGAAAAAAAAATGAGACCTATTAATCCTGGTGTGTGTTACTCTTAAATCCAAGGAAATGAAGAAACATTGATCTAATTTCTGCCTTTCCAGAATGAAAGTATACATTAACCACAGAGCACCCAGCAGCATACACAACCAGCTCCCCCAGAGACACTTAGCCTGACATCAGAATTGTGTTCTGCCAGCTAAATACTGATTCCCTCTTGGTATCATGCAATTTATTTCAAACAGATTGTTTGATCCAGCAGCTAAGAAGTCAGATGAAAATCCTTAGTAAGGATGTGCTGAAATAAAGGGACAGGTACAGGCAAAAAAGGCCAGGCACAAAAAGGCAGAAACGGGAAGAGCAAGTACCAATTGCTTTTAGCTGTGCCCAAAAGTTACCTGACTTTTTTGTCAAATGCAGATTCTGATCAGAAGATCTGAGGAGGGGCTTTCTAACAAGCTATGGGGATATGCCGCTTATCCCAGGAATGTACTCTGACTACCAAGAGGAGCACTTTTCTGGTGTTTGAGGAAGGCCAAACCACCATGGTATATCTGCACTGTATACCAGCCTCCAATTTTTCCTTCATGTTCCCTTTTGTGGGAAAGAATTTTGTTTCTCTGTAATATCATTTCACTTGTTTGTGTTTGTGTGTGTGTGTGGGAGGTGTTTTGTTTGTTTGTTTTTGGTCCTTTATTATGTGTGCTATGCTATCTACTGGCCTGGTTTTTGGACAAAGAATAAGCGCAATGTCTTGAAACCATCCCTTCCTTTAACACAGTTTCCCGATTAGACCATGAAGCAGGCATTGCACCTTTTGCCAGTCACCTGATAACCTAGACTAGGACATCCTACCTACCCTCGAAAAAGAGAAAAAGGAGAATAAAGGACAGAATCTTGCATAAATTAAGCCAGTGAAGAGGGGGAAAAAAAAAACCCTCCAAAAATCAAATCAAACAAACAAAAAAAAACAAACCAAAACGCTGCCAGCCTCCAAGGAAGAGAGTACTGTGATGATTAAAAGTAATTTTAAAATGTCTAAGAAACATCCTTCATGCTTCAGTTCTCCCATGAGAAAGACTGAATCAGACCAGAAGGTCTGCCTCTGGTGGGGGATTCAAGTCTGCTCTGCTGCTGTCTAAATATTTCTTCAGCTGAGAAAGAAACATTTCCTGTAAAGCTTATGCATAAAAGCCAGACTCTTGTGCCAACTAGGAAGACAGGGGGAAAAATAAGGAGTAGGCTAAGGGTAAGGGTGAGGAAGGGAAGAGGCACTTCAACACCTGTTTCCTCTCTTAAGAGATACTCCTTCTACTAGAATGAAAACATCTAGGCCAGCTCTTTACCTTCCCCTTATACCATTTCTGCCAGGAAAAAAAAAAAAAAAAAAAAAAAGTAAAGGAATTAAATAACTATCATATTAACCAGAAGGCAAGAGTAGTATAATACAATGGCAGTCAGCTTACCCAGATTTGTAGAGTGCTGTTCTGAACATTGACCTTTATTCTTAGGTAAACATTGCTGTGGCTCACATGAGAGGTCCACATTTGCGAAAGGGAGTGTGCCATGCATTCCAAAGGGCCTCAGTCTACATCACTTTGACAAGGGCAGTGCAGGCAGGAGGGGTTTGCCACTGTCTGCTTCCCGGTCAGCATCTGTCAAATGGGGATCCTCGCAGGAAAAGCAAGCCTAGCTCTCACGCAGGAATCTCGATATGGAGTTTGTGAACCACAAGGGAAGTACTTCCTGCCACCACCATCATCACAACTGCTGCCGATCTAGAGGGAGGACAAGTACCTCGGAAAAGCAGAAGGGGGAGAAGCAACATTGGGCATGAGAAAGCCAAAGACCTGGGGGTGAGGGGGAATAAACGCCAGACAGCTGACTGCACGTTTAAAGAAGTGGACACATTGCATTTCAGTGGGTGACTGCCCGAGGTCTGCGTGCACAGGGCAGCAGGCTCCTCCGTACTTGCCCACCCCTTGGCTGTTTTCCTGCTCGCATATTAGGCTCGCACATCAGACATCCCTGATTCTGTCTTCCACAAGCTGACAGAAAGCAAACCAAAATAAAGCAGGGCAGCAGAAAAGAAAACAGAAAAAAAAAGAAAAAACAAACAAACAAATGAAAAAGCCCAACTCTCCATACTTTAATACAAGGGAAGACAGAGTCGGGCATAGAAGAAGAGATTAGAATATGTATTAAACTGTCCCCTAACATCAGGTATGGTGCTTTTGTACATTACCAGACTTTCTCCCAAGCAAGAGAATCTACTTTGCCCCATGACCGCAAGCAAGGTGGGCTGCATAATAAGAATATTAGGGGATAGCAATTCTGGAGATGTAAAAGGTACAAATTCAAAAGAAGAAATGAGAGAAAACATGGAAACGAAGAATAAAATAAAAGATTAGCAAGAGCCTGAGGAAGATAAAAGAAAGCGCAAGAGAAAAGTGGTTCATTTGTAGAATTGATACATTAAATTCTAAAACATTGTCCCAGGTTTCAAAGGCATCAAGGGGATTTTAAAAGAGGGCAAACCTACCAGGGATCTGGGCTAGATTATATAATATGTGAAGCTGACTTGAGAGCAAGAATAAGAAGAGCTACCATTTGTTGAACTCCTACTATGTGTCCGGTATTCTCTTGGGGCTTTACATTAATTAAATCAGCAGAGGCTGCTCAGAAAGCTCAAATTCACTGAAATTTCTTCCCCACCCCCACCACAACCCTCACTTTCGCCACAGCTTGAAATTGCAATTGAAAGTCAGTCCTTGATTTCTACCATTATAATATAGGAACATAAAACATAATGGCACATTTTTCAGGAATAATTTAGCCTGGGTTAGCCATCAGATAGCTGAGAGAAGGTAAGGTTAGTGATAAAGTGGAGATGAGAACAACGGAGATATTGGGAATAGACAGCATTCTTGTAATTGAGGATCTGGGGTTATGAAATAGGAGATGCATAATATAGGCACCTGTTTCCTGTTCCTTCATTTTATCTGGAACTGGTGCCAGTGACAGGTATGTACGGGGGGAGTTTTAGAATTAATAATAAATATATATCTCTGAGGAAAGACTGGAACCCTGCTTTTGTCATAATTCAGAATATTTCCAGTATTCTGAAAGAGTGGGGGCAGTTGGATGTCTTCCATAAAACTAATTTAAACACACATACACCACCTCCTTGAGGATTTGGCTTTGTTGAGTTGCAAGGCTGTTACAGGTCATCTATTCTAATCTCACCTCATTTCATAGGCGGGGAAACCATGGCACAGTGAGATCAAGTGGCTTGCTCAAGCCACGTCCTGTAGCAGTTCGTAACGCACCTGAAATACATGTCTGATGACATTCGCCCAATATTCTCAACATTACTCACCGTATCAAACAGCTCTACATTACACCAAAGAAAATATATTTTGGAGTGAAATTAAACAGAGCTCAGGCAAACACTTTCAGACCTATGTAACCATGGCTAATATTCTACGTGGAATCACATTTAAGATACAGTGGAGGAATGTGGATTTCCTAATCAAACTAGGGCAAAACATGCACAACCCCAAATTATACTAAAATTACACGTGTGTTGTTGCCAGCTGTATTATCATTTATATTTTATGTTATTGGATTGCATGTTGTGAGAATTAAATAAAATAACCTATGTAAGAGGCCTACCAAAGAACTGATTCTCATTTCTTTCCCCAATTATCAACAGATCATTTTCTTTGGGGGAAAAATATAAATGATTCTCTCATTAGGCTTCCTGGACACCTTCAAGATCTCTTCCCAACATCCTAATTCTGTTTAAATGCCATTCTCTTTTTCACAGATCATGATCAAAAGAAGGCATAAGATTTTTTTCTTGGTTAATCACCCACCCTCAACCTTAGAGGTGTGAGATGCTTTCTCTGCCTTATAACAGTTATGCAAAGAAATAATGACAAAGCAAAATATCTGTGATATTTCTCTAAGAACAACAGAAAAATTCCAAAATGCAAGAAATATTGGGGTTGCTTCTGCATTTTATAAGGAAGAGACGGCTCCTGTTGTCATGGGGAAGTACGTAGTCGGAGGTACTGGTGCACTTAACCCTTATTGTGTTATAACACCTACCTCATTCTAGCTGGGTATGTAAGAAAATAGTTATTTAGATTCTGGCTGGCTTTCACAAAGTCCTGTCCCTGGCAATGTATATGCTTTTCTTTCCCAATCTATACTGAAGCGCAGGAGCAAAGATTCCCCTGATTTTAGGCATTGGTTTTGGAGAAAATAGGGCAGAGAATGAAAAATGTATTATTGAGCATGCCCTTTGTGCCAGGAACCATTGTTGGTATTTACTTAATTCATACAACTATCTTGCCTTTTGGAAGATAAGGTAAGGTAGAGCATTTGTTTTCTGGCTCACTATTAGCACTAAGAAGAGTAACATGTTCAATGAATAAATGAGCAGTCCACTAAGCAGGGTAACATTCTCTTCATCGTACTGTTAAAGTGGCCAAAATTCAGAAAGATTAAATTTCCTGGACATGGTTTTAAGGTTAAATACCAGGTAGAGCTTGAACTTAAATCTGAGCTATTACCAAGTCTTCATTCTGTCTACCATGTTAGATTGGTAAAAGAAGAAATGGATTATACTCAGTTCATTAGTCTCATGGCTTAACAGGTTCAGAGGTGAAGCATTCTACACTAACCAAAAATATGTTGATTTGATTGTCCCTAGTCTATGATGTGACGACCATCTTTCCTGCCCTTTTACCACTTAAGTCTTATTGAAAAAATAAAGTACACCTTGCAGCCTGCAGATATAAAAGATCATAAAAGATCTCAGTCAATTGCATGTGCTGAGATAATTTCTAATGATCAAGGGCAGGACCATGTCTTGGCCAAAGATCTTATACTCCAGACCTTGCAAAAGGTGAATAGTGTGACCATGGGCTAGTCATTCAACATTTCTGATTCTTGCTTTCTTTATCTGTAGTTTCTGAGGTGTGGAAGAAGATAAATGTTAGTAAGAGCCATTCCAGAGCTAATATTCTATGATTTCTTTTCCCACAACCACAATCAGGCAGCTCACATTTTGAGAATTGAGAAAATGTGAATTTTATTTTGCTTCCTCTCTCCTCAAGGAATCCAATGCATTTTTATAATTGTTACATATTTGTCTGTAGAGCCTACTCAAGGACATTATGAACTGGGGAAAGAATGGAATATATTTGTCCTTGCCTAGTCACATGAACACTTAATATTGTTTTCTATGGTGATCCCCTGTTCATCAGATAATTTTTTAAAGATTGTATTTATTTATTTGAAAAAGAGAGAGAGTGAGCAAGAGAGAGAGAGAGAGCACAAATGGGGGAGATGCAGAGGAAGTGGGAGAAGTAGACTCCCCACTGAACAGGGAGTCCAACACAGAGCTGGATCCCAGGATGATGGGATCAGGACCTGAGCCAAAGACAGATGCTTGAACAACTGAGCCCTCTGGGTCCTCCTAGATAAATTTTTCTAAGTCTTTACCCCTTCTTTATTTTTAAAGTTATTATTTTGATCAGGTCAATTTTTTTAGTTCATTCATTTCCACTTGAAGGTTCAAAAATGTACCATGTTTGCTATAGATGTAGATTTATTATAAATGAAAACATGACAAATTTGAACTGTAGTTACTGCCATGAACAGGTTTAGCCAGAAATTAGAACACTTATTGATTTTCCATGACTCAGGATTATGGGTTCTGACCATGACTTATAATGGAGAGGCAACAAATGTCAATTAAGTGAAGTGGCTCAGGAAAAACAACAACAACAACAACAACAACAAAGTGATGAAGAACAAGTAGCATGGCCTCCATGTTAGGAGTGGTAACAGGAACTTAATAGAGAATGTGGTTCAATGAAGACTACAATTCCTGTCTAAAGCTTACTGAGTTTAGCCAAATTTTGTCATGCATACTTGTTAGTCTAGTGTATCTAAATCTTATTACGATTTTTTAAGAAAAGCCATAAATCCTGAACTTACTATGAAAAGTGCCAGTTTTTAATATTAGCTCCATTTCTAAAATAATAGGCCAAATAAAATATATAGCTGTGGAATGAATTTGGATAGGAAAATGCTAGTTTGAGTACTCAGATTTATAAAGATCTGTTTCTGAGAATTAATGTTTCCTTCTTGAGCAGTGGAGTATATATCTGTGTGTATATGTTTGCGTATATCTGATATAGCAAGTAACTTCTAGACACTAAAAAAAGGAGTGTGGGGGGAGGATATATTGATGAAATAATCTATGATCTCATTGGAAACAAAATGGAGTTCCCATGATACCTTAGATTGTTCTGTTAGACAAAAGCAACCCAAGTCTATTCTGGGATGTTTCTCTAGAAATAGATTCCGTATTAAAGACAGAGAAATATCCTGCTAAGTGTAGGAAGATGGCTAAGATTAGCTCCTGTGGATAGAGGACGAAGTGCCCTGAAATGTGGTGGAGATGTGTGCCAACGGTTTAAACAAGAAAAGCCCCTCTTAAAAGTAGAAAGATCAAGGACTAAGACAGTAGTGTTATAAACCAGACTGTAGACACAGATATATCCCCAAGCCAATGCTAACTTCTTGAGCACATTTCTCTTAAACAATGAATGCTCTAGTGTACAAGTTAAATTTTTCTACATGTTTATAATTTTAAAAATAATTTCCCAGTGTTTTAATGATATGATATATATGCACATATAGTTTCTTCAAGTACTATTGTCGGGGAGAGTAACTGACAAGAGAACAAAAGAAGGCTTACCCTTCTCCTCCCTCTCTCTGGGAGACTGGGTCTCAGCTTACCCAAAAGTGTCTGCCACCCAGGGCCTCTCTGACCCACCAGCAACAAGGGTGCAATGAGCCATGGCACAGCAAAATATGACAGAAGAGAGAAAATACTAAGTAGAAGAGATGGTTGAGCTGAAGAAGCAGGAGAGCTAGTGGCACAAATCCCTCCTATCTCAGATGCATTAAGAAGTGATCAGGAGGGACGCCTGGGTGGCCCAGTGGGTTAAAGCCTCTGCCTTTGGCTCAGGTCATGATCCCAGGGTTCTGGGATCAAGCCCCACATCGGCCTCTCTGCTCAGCGGGGAGCCTGCTTCCTCCTCTCTCTCTGCCTGCTTCTCTGCCTACTTGTGGTCTCTGTCTGTCAAATAAATAAATTAAAAAAAAATCTTAAAAAAAAAAAAGTGATCAGGAAAAAAAAAGTGACCAGAAAAGTGATGGTAACCATATAGTTCGGTTATCATCACACAATGAGATAACAGAGCCCCAGTTGGAGTTAGATTAATTTTCTGTCTCTTACTTATCTGCTAAATTTTAAAAATTCTGAATATTATCTTTTTAAAAATTTAATTTAATTTTTTTCAGTGTTCCAAAATTCATTGTTTATGTGCCACACCCAGTGCTCCATGCAATAGGTGTCCTCCATAATACCCACCATCAGGCTCACCCTCCATCCCCGCCAGAACCCTCAGTTTGTTTCTCATAGTCTAGTCTCTCATGGTTTGTCTCCCCCTGCTCTGATTTCCCCCAACTCACTTCTCTTCTCCATCTCCCAATGTCTTCAGTGTTATTCCTTATGCTCCATAAGTAAGTGAAACTATATGATAACTGACTCTCTGCTTGACTTATTTCACTCAGCATAATCTCTTCCAGGCCCATCCACATTGATACAAAAGTTGGGTATTCATCCTTTTTGATGGAGGCATAATTCTCCATTGTATATATGGACCATATCTTCTTTATCCATTAGTCCACTGAAGGGCATCTTGGTTCTTTCCACAGTTTGGCGACTGTGGCCATTGCTGCTATGAACATTAGGGTACAGGTGGCCCTTCTTTTCACTACATCTGTATCTTTGGGTTAAATACTCAGTAGTGCAATTCCAGGGTCATAGGGTAGCTCTATTTTTAATTTCTTAAGGAATCTCCACACTGTTTTCCAAAGTAGCTGCACCAACTTTCATTCCCACCAACAGTATAAGAGGGTTACCCATTCTCCACATCCTCTCCAACACTTTTTGTTTACTGTCTTATTGATTTTGGCCATTCTAACTGGTCAGTAACCTCTTTGACATCAGCCACAGCAACTTCTTTCAAGATATGTCTCCAAAGACAAAGGAAACAAAAGTGAAAATGAACCTCTGGGACTTCATCAAGATAAAAAGTACTCTGCACAGCAAAGGAAATAGTCAACAAAACAAAGAGGCAACTCACAGAATGGGAGAAGATATTCACAAATGACACTACAGACAAAGGGCTGATATCCAAGATCTATGAAGAACTCCTCAAACTCAACACACACAAAACAGATAATCACGTCAAAAAATGGGCAGAAGACATGAACAGACACTTCTCCAAAGAAGACATACAGATGGCTAACAGGCACATGAAAAAAATGTTCACCATCATTAGCCAAATATTATATCTATTATGAAAGAAGATTCTAAATGTAAGTATTACTTTTCATGCAATACAAGCAATTTTCCTGTTATCTCCTCTGAATCTTACTAGCAACATTGACATGCTTGTAGAGTCGAATCCTTTTTCTAAAGTAACCTTTTAAGAATGAACCTTGAAGATGAAGGAAATGTAAAGAGATGTGATTATCTTTAGCACACAGTGAAAAACAATAGTACTTATAGTGCTTTTCTGTACAGCAGTTTCCTTTCTTACATGCCACACTATACTCCCCTTGGTATTCCCATATTCCTATCTATCCTGAGAGTTAAAGAAAACATGGATAATAACTCCATCTAAAGACATAAAGGCATTTCTTTATGTTTCCATTGCTGGGTGAACTGAACCCAGACCTTGAGATTCCTCTGAATCCAATAATGGAGCTTTGTTAATTTGCCCAGAAATCTTGATATTATGTTCCCATCTCTTAAACCCTTATTTTAGGATTAAGGTATCAAAGGGAAGATATGAATTAATAATTAAGTATAATCACTTTAACAAGGCCTATATCTAAGAATCACCATTGGTGAAATGTGGATAGTATGTAGGACAAGACAACCTCAGAAATATTCTCAGAGTTCTAAGGAGGAAGGACATGCAAACTTACTCTGGCAGCTCTCATGCTAGACAACGCATGTGCTATGAAGTAACCATCTCTCTCTTTCCCTCTTCCTTACAGCACAGAATAACAGATGGGCTATCTCAACTAAAAATGTCAGCACTTTATTGACCAAGCTTCTACTGGATTTCATAACAGCAATATGTGAATTATGATTTCTCTTTTCAGGAACAAAGGGGGCATAATTATCATTTGGGAAAACTTGCTTGTTTTTTTTTTTTTTCATGCTGCCATTTCAAATGTTATTCCATTTTTAAGACACTTGTATTTTTCTCATTCTACAATATTGTCTTAATATAAGAAGTATTTCCATTCTGACTCATAATTCAATGCTCAGATTATTAGACCATACCACCTGCTATAGGGTGACATGCATCTCATTAAAGATAGCTGCCATTATTAATGATCAAGCACAGTTCAATGAGTACAGTAAAAACTTTAAACATAAGCATAAAGCAAAACGCTAAAGATAAATTAGGGCTGCAGTGAAACTCAGCTTCAATAAAGCATCTGGCTGAAATATCTATATTCGGCTTCAGTCTAATACACTAGAAAATACTGGCTGTTGAGTATTAACTATGGGCCTTCCAGAGAACAAATATTCAAACTTTTATCTCTCATCTATCCTGCATGTAAACCTAAACCTAAATCAAAACATACCTAAAATCCTTAATGGGAACTCTCTATAAATTCACAGAATTCATCTTTTTTGTGGGGCACATCTTATGAATCTGGCGTTATCTGCTTTAGCATGGTATTAGAAGTGTGTTAAATATTTTAAAATGACTTGATTCAAATTTCCCTTCTGCTTTCATATTGAGTAAAATAACGAAAGCATTTCTCAAGATAATATTGTTCATTGTTTACCATTGTTTCCCCCAAATGTGAGAAAGGGTCTAATTTATGACATTATGCTACAGTATTTCCTTATCTTATTAAATGATGCCATTTTCTGCCTTTCTTACCCAAACAGCATCTGCTAGTCACAAAACTAGAAACACATCTTTTAATTAAATGCTTATTATATTTTCCCTAGGGACAATGGATTGTAGAATTACTTTTTCAAGATTTACTGTTCCCTTTCCCTTTATCTCAAGCTCCAATATACATTCTACATGTCCTCTGAAATAACAACCGCCCATCTGGCTGAGAAGTGATGGACACAGCTCCTTAGTCACACCATACACTCCATTCTTGGCACCTCCATGCCTGAAAGATATCAACAAATTGGATGGAATTCAGAGAACAGCAAGAAAAATGATTAAAGAGATGAAGGCACTGACTTATGAGGAAAGATGAATGGACAAAATCTGTATAGCTTGGCAAAGCAACAACTGAGGTGCCATATGATAACTGTCTACAAGTGTTTGAAGAAATGTAAACACCAAGAGAGGAGAGGGAACTTTTTAGGATGGTCTAGAGAATAAGCAGAGCAAAAGAACAGAATTGAAGAAAAGGGAGAGATTTCCTAAGAAGGGGTGTTTGCTCATCAGTTGAAGATTCTGATAAATAACAAAGTGAAGTCTAAAGAGAACAAGTTGCATCTCATGCTTTTAGGTTGCAATCATGGCTGACCCACACGGAGAAAATGGCAGTCTGTTTGCTTGTACACGTGCAATATCTGCGCTGTCTTGTTCAGTTTACCAAGTGCTTCCACATGCATCATCTCACTAAATTAACAGAATGACCTCATGCCATTGCCAATTAAGCTTAAATAAGAAAAAGCTGAAGTTTCCTTCTTCACAGGTATCAAGACAAACAGGAAATTTGCATGCAAAACGTGCATGACTCCGAGTTGATAATCTGTTTGCTCTCACAACACTCTGTCTTCTAGATTTCCAATACAATGTAGACTACCGGCACTCACAATCTAGAAAAAGCATTTAGAGATATGTTGAAACCAACAGTCCTCATCCTACCTGTTCTCTTGCTGTTCTTTGCTAGAATAGATTGGTTATGAAGTATTACCTGAGGAAAATCCTTTAATGGTATAGACCTGGTGTGAAAATGATTCCTGTTTGGTTACTTTCTTCCGTGGGTGATGGGCTCCATCATGCCTTGACTCCCTCATTCTGTCAGCTGCAGCCCTCAGATCATTCATTAATGAAAACTATTGAGATCCACTAAATATGATACTCCACACCTTCCAAGAATATTAGTTGTATAATGTGAATCAAACTTTCTAAAGAGATGAAGTTCAAATGTGCTAAGAGGTATTGTTTGTGTTTTATTGATTGGTTCCAGGTTTTGAATCCTTTCAGCCACCTACCACATGTGAGGTTTCCGATGGAGATATACTAAGAGAATAATCCAGGTATGAACATTATTGTTTCTAACTAGCGCTTTGAGTCCAAATCCCCATTGATGAACTGGTCTGGAATATGTATGAGTTGTGAAGAGTGCAGACTCTTATCTTCTGCATAGATAAGAGTCTGAACTACAATCTCTGTGTCATGCTTCCATTCCCTGGTTCACATAATGATTTCCTGTTAGCTTTTTCTAAGTTACTGCTGGAAAGAAAGACACATTTCTTACCCATTAGGAAACCCCAAAGTACCTATACCATAACATCTATTGGGGAATAAGTAAAAGAATCAATCCCAAGTAAGTAATCCAGTGAGAACAAAAGATCTTCCCCAAATCAAGAGAATCTTCCTTGTAGAACTAAGAGCTCTTAGAAAGTTTCTCTTCATCCTGAAATTTGTGGATGTCTGCACAAATGTGTGCCCTTGATCTAGAACATGTAAAACCCTCCTGGGGAGTATAAGGAAGTTGGGGGTGGAGAATCATTGGCCTTCACTTTAAAAACCACAGGAATTAGCCAAATACAAAGAAGAGTTTAGCAAGGGATGGTTTTGACATGATAATCCTTCTGAGATGCTATCATTAAAATAGTGACATATATTTTAAAGTTAGCTCTACCTGTTAGATATTGGATGACTGCAAGTTTTTGAATGTGTATGTTCTAGAGCATTATGTCTCAAACTTCAATGTATATACGGATATACATTGGGAATCTTGTTAAAATGCAGGTTTTGATATAATAAGTCTGGACTAGAGCCCGAGATGTCGAATTTCTAATAAGTTCCCAGATTAGGCTGTTGCTATTAGTCCTTGTAGTACATTTAGAATAGCAAGATTCTATAGGGCATTTTCATTCTAGCTGTATGACATAGCAGTTAAAAAAAATGGCTACAGATCAGCCACATATGTTTCAGAGAAAATTTATATTTGAAATGAAATTCTTAATTTCATATGGTATTAACAGAGTACATTCAGGTAATAAAACTCTCTACCTTCCTGCACGTACACACTCTCTCGCTCTCTCAAAAAAGAAAAAAAAAGAAAAGAAAAAAGCAGAGATGTTTATTTGTAGTTTTATTTACATTAAGATTTTATGACATTTTTCTTCTTTTAAGTCAAGCTCAAATTTTATAAATAAGTTCCTAAGCCCACACCCTGATAATAATCCTATTTTGGAAAAGCGCCCTGTAGAAGAACAGCCAGAAGAGTCAGTTTGCCATAACCATAATAGCAAATGCCTCACATGTAGACAATTGATGCTTTTACCAAATAGGATTAATATGGAGTTGCTATATTTTTTCTGACAAAAGCATTAATTCCTGTAATATAAAGTGACATTGAACATTTCCTCCCTTTTTTCATATAAAAGACACCTAAAAAAAAAAGGTAGAAAGAAAGAGAAAAACAAAAAAGAAATAAAGAAGGGAATGAAAGAAAGAAAGAGGAAAGAAGGAAGGAAGGGAGGGAGGAAGGAAGGAAAAAAAAAAATGGTTCCAGCCTGTCTTGACATCTGAGAGATATTTTTGCAAGGAATTTTTAAGTTTTGGCCCAAAATATGGTCTCTCGTCTTTCGTTCTTCTTCCTGGAGGCTAAGATGCAAACCCAGATGAAGAACCCATCAGCAGCAGTTCTGAGGAGTGGAGGAGGGGCCATCCAGACCCAGTGAATCACCAAGGAAACACGAAGCCTATTTTTCTGTGAAGCTAAACTTCAAAAAAACAAGCCAAGAGATACAAAGGGAAAAGTGTGATTGCTTTGACAGCAAAAACAAGCAAATATCTCCAGAGGGGATTAGTCCCTCTGCTTCAAAGTAACCAAAACAAAGAGCTGAGCCAGCTTCCCTGGGAACAACACCTGTCCGTCAGACAAGGATGAGCTAATAGAACAGCAAACAGCGCCTATGCGTACCACTCAGCAGCCTGGATGGCTAATACCAAGTAACACACTTTCACTATCAAGATTTAACTTTCTAAATCCAATATCCTCTCCCGGAATCACTGGGAGGTTAAAGATCACCGGCATTCTAGCCAAAGCCCCTTCCCCGCCCTCCACTCCCCAAGGCCAGTGTGCCTTTCCTATTCATCCCACCAGCCTCCCAGGCTTCCTAGCAGTGCCATCCCTGTTTAACAAAACTTTACTTCTCAAACACACTTTAATTACTGGAGGAAACACAAAAAGTAAACAAATAAAGAAACGTCCTTAAATTGCAGCCAAGAATAAAGTCCAATTTATGAAGAAGGTTTTGGCCTTTGGAGAACAAGTTTAATTTCACTTCCACTCAAGACTTCTTGAAATAAAAGGATGGCTTTCATGCCCCCATGAAATATCCTGCTCTTACTCTAGGCAACTCATATGGCAGTACACGGATTTATTTATTTTCTAACTGTCCAAACTATCCAGTTTTCAGTGGGTCCTTTAAACTATATTGGCTAAATATAAGGCTTCAGATGTCATCAAGGTAGTAGTGCAGAGTGTGTTTCAATTTTTACCTCCCAAAATCTGGATGTCCTACATCTCTGAACTCAGTGTAAGATCACTCTACTCTTTATCATAAACTGTGTCAAAGTCGGTGTCTGTTTTTATATAAAATGATATTAAGTTACATTTCCCCCAACCTGTCTTGTGCAATAGAAGTTGTAATCTAAGTGTGGGACTTCACATTTATTCCTGCTGATTTTCAGCTTGTTAGCTTTAGTTCACTGTTGAAGCTGACAGTCTTGAAGTTTTATTTTGTTATTCAGAATATGAGATATCCCTCGCAAATTAGACTTTTGAAAATTTAATAAGCAGACCCTCTATTTTGTTATCCAAGTCACCGCTACAAATATCAAATACAGAAAGGCCCAAAGCAGGTATAAACACAGGTTGATAGAGACTTCCAGCATATTTCATTAGCTTAAACATTCCTCTCTCCCTGTCTCTCTCTCTCTCTTTTAACTGTTTCATATACTGGCCTTAAGCGAGGCTCTTGTATTTGGGAGAACAAACCAGACCTGAAAGAATCTTCACTTAGGCTATTAGTCTCTCATCCTTCCTTCCAATTTCCTCCTTCCCTAAAGATAAGATTAGTACTCAAGAAAATACTCAAGTAAGATAATACTCAAGCATAATGAGGACTTGTGCTTAACCTCGTATGTCTTGGACAATTCTATACTGCTTCGTAGAATGCAGACAAGTTCACTGGACATCCAAGGAGGTCAGATTAGAGAGTAAGGTGACTTTCCTTTGGGGAATTCAAACAATTGGTCACCAGCTATGGCAGTAAGAATCCTCATGGATGGACTTAGGGGTGTATTCCCTATACTCAAATAAAATAAAAAGAAATTAGAGAGTTGGTAAGTTTACTCTAAGGAACAATGTATTATTGCAGTTAAGTCAGCAATTTAGGCTTTCAGTCAGCCCACAGAGTTAGATTTTGTTGAAGGCGAAATGCTCAGCATGGTTACTAATCAGCACACTCTCTCCAAACATCCCCTGCCTTTATTTTCAGTTGCTTGTTACTTCAATTCACACGGATTTATCCTCCCTCACAACTCAACCCACAACTTTCTCATTGCCTGACCTGAGGCATGGATAGCAATTTTCAGTGTAATCAGCCAGAGGATGTAATCAGTGCAATTAACAGATGGATTGGGAATACTACATGAAACCCAAATTAAAATCCCACTAAAATTACTGTACTGTATCTGTAAATACTCACACTGAACAAATATTTCTTGTGATAACTTTCTGGCAGTAGGATAATAATTTTAACATACAACTTTTGATGAGTTGGGCCCCCATGGTCTGTTCACTGATTCAGTATACTTTATTGAGCACCTACGGTATACCTATTCTTATGATGAAACAAAAGCAAAATAGGATGTGGTCTCTTTCCCCAAGGAAGACTGTTGTGTTAAAGAAATAAGTCTGAAAATCATGAAAAATTTCTGAAAACAGTAACAAAACAAAACAAAAAACAGTGGTAGACTAAAGAAGCAAATAAAAATTAGATTGGGAATAGGCGTTTTATGTTTGTCCCAGTTAGTAATCTGTCTTGAATTCCACTGGTTGTCATTCTGGTCATTATGCTTAGCCTTAACTTCCTTCTCTCTCTTCTTCTCCATTTCCCTTGATTTACCTCCCCACCATGCCCCAACTTGCTGAAACCATCCTCTCCTTTTCCTTGCCTGTATAGGAGCAGCTAAATGGTGCCACGGGATGGGAGGAACAAGAACATACAACCAGCCTGACTGGTTTCATTTTAATTCATAACCATAAACTCATTTGGACCCTGACCACAGCCAAAATCCTATTATTTCCTTCAAGAAATATGCTTCCCCCTTCTCTGAATATATTATTTCATAACTCTTAACTTTCCTTAAACCTCCAAGTCCCATTCTTCTCCTTACTCTAAGTTGATGACCTGTATTATACTTCATTAATAAAATGAACTATTGGAGGGGATTTTTTTTTTACGCTCTCAGTAACAAATTAGAAAAACTAACTTGCATCTTTAGCCTTCCTAATTCATTATAAAAAACATTCTTTCTCCCAGAAAAGGGAAAATCTCTCCACTTTCAGACCAAGTTCTATCTTCAAATAATTTCTCAAGGACCTTTCTCCTTCATTTTTTCTTAACTGCTTGGTAAACTCTTCCTTTCAGTAAATCATTCCTATATAAAATTCAAACATACTCATATTCAAACTTTGTCAGTATCTCTCATATGAAAGAAGAAGGGAAGGAGGGAGAGAGGAAGGAAGTAAGGAAGGAAAGAAGGAAGGGAGGGAGGGAGGAAGGGATGGATGGATGGAGGGAGGGAGGGAGGGAGGGAGAGAAGGGAGGGAGAAAAGTAGGAAGGTGAAAGAAAGAAAGAAAGAAAGAAAGAAAAGAAGAAAGGAGAGAGGGAGGGAGAGAGGAAGGAAGTAAGGAAGGAAAGAAGAAAGGAGGGAGAGATGGAAGGAGAGAGGAAGGAAAGAAGAAAGGAAGAAAAGAGGGAAGGAAGGAAGGGAGAAAAAAGAAAATGAAAGAAGGAATGGAGGGTGGAGAGAGATGAAAGGAAAAAAAAGAGTTCCTCTAACTTATCATCCTGGGCTCCCTTACTATTTTTTTGTTCTCTTTCATACCCAACCTCCTCATCTTTTATTCATTTTTAAAAGAGTTTACTTAGTTATTTGACAGAGAGAGAAGGTTGCACAAGCAAGGGGAGTAGGAGGGACAGAAGGAGAGGGAGAAGCAGACACCCCCCTGAGCAGGGAATGTGATGCAATGAGGACTCAATCCCAGGACCCTGAGATCATGACCTTAGCTGAAGGTGTACGCTTAACTGCCTGAACCACCCAGGCACCCCTCATCTTTTTGCTCACTCAAATCTGCTTTCCAACTTCATATTCCAACAAACTTTTTTTTTCTTTCTACTAACTTCTATGTTCCATATTTCAAGAATAAATTCTTATCCTATCATATTCAGCATTCCACATAATAGATTACACTTTCCCTCCTCAACACTCTCTTCTCTAGACTTCCATGATGGTACACACCCTCCCGGTGTCTTTCCAGCTCATTGTTCTTTTATTCTTAGACATCTTGGCTGGCTTCTCCTCCATCAAACTTATAAATATGAAGTATTTCAGTATTCCTTCCAAACCCATTTTTTCTATCAGCACTTCTCCCTGCTGATCTCATCCAGACTTATGTCTTTAAATGTCATCTCTATGCTGAATATTCCCAAATTATAACTCCAACCCAGATTTATCCTGTGAGCTCTGAACTGTCTATGTATATCTATACTTGGATTTTTACCAGGAATCCTCAGTCTTAATATGCTTACACTGGGATTCTTAATTCTTCATTCCATCTCTAAAATAGGAAATCTATAGAGAGAAATGGATAAGTTAAGGGACAGCGGGTTAAATGAGATCAAGGATAATATAGTTAGAGTAAGGGAGTAAGAAAGTTGAGGGTTGTGGATGTGGTTAGGAAATGGAATTTTGAAATTTAATCTGTAAGAAATTAACATTTTAAGAGATGAAAAATTTGAATCCATTATTTATTTGAGTACTAAGAATTGCAGTGAGGTTGAGCTGAAACTTATAATAGTCAAAAAAACCCAAAGAATTAGGAAATTAGAACGTTGCCCTGACCAGCCACATGGAACCTTAAAAAAAAAAAAAAATAGGATGACGATAGGATTTAGGAGGAGCAATGAGAAATAAACTAGCTGGAAGGATAGAGACTGAGAATGGTGAAATAGATAGATGGCATGAGAACTGAAGGAAGATCTGTTTTGTTTTGTTTTGAGATCAGACGATAGTGGTTGAGAATAAACAACAATGATCAAGGATAATCTGAATCCACTAGCAAAATGATCATTCTGTACCCAGGGTTTCCTGGAGAAGCAATATCCTTGGGAGTAAATCAGGCTTTAATTAGAGCAAGTGGTGAAGGGAAGGGGTTGAGGATGTTTGAAAATTAAATTATCATTGGTTAAACATTCCAGAATACAAAGAGAAAAACATTGACAGGAATAGAATGATGAATTTGGAATAGAAAGATGAATTCAGAATAGACAGGAATAGACAGAGAGGAATTATATGGTCAGAACAAGAATAGAAGTATGGAAGGGAGCAGATGACCTAAGGACTTGGCCACCCTTGATTAAAGATAGCAAGGCTAGGGACGCCTGGGTGGCTCAGTTGGTTAAGCGGCTGCCTTCAGCTCAGGTCATGATCCCAGCGTCCTGGGATCGAGTCCCGCATCGGGCTCCTTGTTCAGCAGGGAGCCTGCTTCTCCCTCTCCTTCTGCCTCTGCCTGCCACTCTGTCTGCCTGTGCTTGTTCGCTCTCTCTCCCTCTCTCTCTCTGACAAATAAATAAATAAAATCTTAAAAAAAAAAAAAAGATGTCAAGGCTATGAGACAATGCACATTAAATACACTTAAAATATACAAATGGAACTTCAAGTTTACTGTCTCCTCTGATTAGTTACAGGACTCTCTAATGGTTGTGTGACTAAGGTGCTTAGACCTCGGCAATGAAATTTGTGTCATTAATCTATTTTCTTACTGAATGCCATAAAATATTTTAAAAAATAAATACATGGGGTAGATAAATGTGGTAGATTATGTTCTCAGTTTATTTTCCTTAATGGACACAATTTCTCTCATGATATTAGTAGTCAAATAAATTCTTGGGAACTATAGATGGAAAGGATATATATAGCATGTGTGACAGTTAATCCATTGTTTGTCCTCTGGAATATCATTCAAACCGGTTTGCTAAATGCATCAAGAAATTCTCATTCTATCCCCATATCATTTCCTTTTAAAAAATCAATATGAAAATACTATTAAGCATTTATGCAGTTGATTTGGAACACATGAAATACCTTTCAAATGAAAATTTGAAAATTCTTAGAATTTGTTTGAGAATGTAATTTTATGAAGATTAAGTTGAGTTAATGTTTCTAAGTATATCCAGTGAGTTAATTCTCTCTAGAATGGCATAAAAGAGATAAAATGTTTTATATAATGTAGAGGCTTCTGAGATTTCTTCTTGGGGGCCATGACTTAAAGTTCTTTCACCATCTCACAAACCTAAGCAACCTGATTATGTGATGTCTAAGCTCAACTCTCTAGCATCTAACACTCCATCTCTTGATTTCTCAACTCTTTTCCCAAAGACATATGACTCCCGGCTCTCTAAGATCTTTAGAAGATGGAGCTGTCTTTGAATGGTTAACTTCCTTTATTATGAACCCTAACACCATAGATTGGTTTTGCCTGTTTTTGAATGTTATGCAAATGAAATCATATGGGTTTTACTCACATTATTGAGTGTTGCAATTTTGGTGAGAAATATAGATTTAGAAATGTAAGAATATCTTAGACAATTTCACTAGGAAAAATGCCCCCAAAATGGCCATCTTGTTTTCTTGCAATGAATATTTTTTTCAAATGAAAACTGATATCAGTGCTTTAGGAGAAGAGGAATATTATATTAGTTAGGATGCAGGTCATACGTTGATAAATAAAACAGCGTTTGTTTCTTTCGCACATAAAAGTTCAGGTAGATGATTTAGGTATGGTATCATGATTTGATGGTGTTGAGTCTTGTCAGTCTGCAATTCTCAAAATGTGCTTTCCATTTCATGGCCCAAGACATTTTTTTAAAAGATTTTATTTATTATTTGACAGACAGAAATCACAAGTAGGCAGAGAGGTAGTCAGAGAGAGAGAGGGGGAAGCAGGCTCCCCACTGAGCAGAGAGCCCGATGCGAGAGGCTCGATCCCAGGACCCTGGGATTATGACCTGGGCTGAAGGCAGAGGCTTCAACCCACTGAGCCACCCAGCTGCTCAGACCCAAGATACTTTTTATGTCCCATCATTATAAACACATTTCAGTCAGGAAGAAGGAGAAGGGAAGGGCATTGTTTCTTCCTCTTAAGGACTGCCCAAAACTTGAATACAATATTCCTACTCACATTCTATTAGCCAGAACTAAGTCACTGGGCCATATTTTTCCAAAAGGAAGACTTGGAAATATATTCTATATCTGGGTGGCCACTTACCCAGTGAAAAACCCTATTACTGTAAAAGAAGGGAAGACTAAATTGTGAAAAACTGCTGGAAATTAATGCTACACATAACCATTTTTTGCTCTAAAGAATGGTTGGAGGGTGCCTGGGTGGCTCAGTGGGTTAAGCCTTTGCCTTCAGCTCAGGTCATGATTTCAGGGTCCTGGGATCAAGCCCCGCATCGGGCTCTCTGCTCTCTTCCCCCTCTCTCTCCGCCTGCCTCTCTGCCTACTTGTGAACTCTCTGTGTCAAATAAATAAATAAAATCTTTAAAAAAAAAGAATGGTTGGATTTGTCCTGTGGTATCTTATAAAAACTATATTATTGTGCAACTGATATAAATGTATATTTTGTATAATTAATATAACTAATAATTATGTACTTATTTTATGTGCTCCTTTGTTTAATGTCTATCCCTTTGACTAGACTCTAAACTCCAAGAGGGCAGGAATCATGTCTGCTTTTTAACCATTTTTTAATCTTCTATCACAAACAGCTATTTGTTAAATGAATGAATACAAGAAGGATTCCACATTAAACAATGTTGACTCCTAGCTTCTTCACTGGGATCCAAGGACTACCAAAGTTGGTGATTATTGAAGGGAATCAAAATGGTAAAATTAGTTTCCCAACAAAGTTTTTGCCCTCCAAGATCTATAGCTCACCAGGAGTTCCAGGCCCATGGTGGGTTCAGAGGAAAGGCAGATTCAGTCAGATCATAAGAAATCTTGTGACTTAATTGGTCCACTCATGTGAAGCTTGGTTCCTGTGTCCCGTTCCTACTTCACACTTATTTCTACCAATTTCAGATTCTGTTTTCAACTGAATACACTCATGTGCTTATGTATCTGAATATTTCTGTCTGTAAGCCATAATGTTTTATAAGTATGAGCTCTCCTTCAAAGCAGAAAGTAAGGCAATAGTTTTGGGCACACTGGAATTATTTCTTTAAAAAAGATATCTTAAAACTCAAGCCCCTGAGATTAGCATACATAATATAGGTAGGGTTATCTTTTGTAATAATTTTGCCACAATTTTCCAAGCAATAGATCAAGTGTTACCTGAATGGGTGAGGAAAACCTTATGAGAATACTTCCTAGTATGTTCATTTCCATTATTTCTAGTCACAAGATTCTCTGGTTTAACTTAGAAATCATTCTTTTATGTTATTTGGACACAGGCTAAAGCACTGCCAAATGGAAGAGAGGGAGAGTAAAGAATGAAAGGATAACTATCTTGCTACATGCCACTGGCCAGGGTCAGACTAAGTCCATTTGTATACAGAGACACCTCACCTGTCCCTCAACCATTTCAGTGCTGTGTGACTTGGAGAGGTGAAGCAAGCAGGACTCTAGGAAGCTATAATTGGGCAATGTTTCAGCCACTGTTTTATTTTTTGATCTAGATATTTTCCTATCCTGCTTCAAAGTCTGAATTCATTTCCCAGTCCCTACCATGGATTTGATCCCCACTCTGAGAGCCCAGGTAAGATGGCAGAAGCACTTTACATCCATAGCCACAGCTGACAGCTTGGTTCCTGGACCCATAATCATGTCAATCAGTGCTTCCTACACAAAACCTTTTCAACAACCCCAGAGCCAAAGGCTCCAGTTGATACCACCAGATTTCTCTTTCAACTCAAGTCTTACAATTAGGCGGCTTTGTGTTTTTTTACACTTATGCATTATGATGGTTATTTAGGCTGTGCACAATAGTCTCCAAGAATATGCTTCTCCAATCCATGCCTTCCTCCTACTCAGCAATGTTGCTAAAAAATGCAGAGACATTCAATGAAGGTCACAAGCAATGCTGGTCGTTAAGGCAACAGGCAACAATTTATTTTTCTCCAGCTCTCCACTTGAAGAAAGCACAATATAGAAACCTCCATGGAGCTTCCTGCCCTGTCCTGCCTTTATAGCCTGGTCTCTCATCCTGATATACAAAAAAATCTAAGCATTTTGCTCATGTAGCTGTGCCTTCAGAGTAACTGTGTTATCAAATCTACCCATAATAAGACACATATCCCACCCACTTGATGTGGTTTAAAAAATCTCACTAAAAGGAAGTGGTCATTTCTGTTGCAACTGCAAAAATAGATGTCTTACTGAAGTATCTGACAGCTATACAATAAATGGGCAAGAACATTTTAGAAATAACTAAAAGCTGTGATCATCTTTTTCCCTATACAAAGCAGTTCTCAAAAGCACCAAATACCCAGCAGTCAAAATGAAAATAAAAACTCAGAATTGAGTATGAAATTATAAATCTCTCACCCTTGATGGAAGAATGACACTTTAAGATTTAACACAGGAAGTATCATGGCATCCATATTTCTACTCTGTGGGGATGGACTAGAGGGGACGAGGGAAGGATTTATATTTATTTTGCATTCCAATTTAGAAAGTAAGTGTTTTTTTT
>ML095976.1:8831-21821 GCA_003697995.1 Taxidea taxus jeffersonii
TCAGTTTGTTTTATGACATTAAGAGTCTCTTTTGGTTTTTCTCCCTCCCGATCCCATCTTCTTTCATTTTTACTTTTCCTACCACCTTAACTCCCACCCCCGTTGCATCTCATGAAAAAGTGCTCCACATCACTGGGCATCAGGGAAATACAGGTCCCTGCCTTTTGAAGTTATAACCTATTTGCGGGATGACAAACAAATGTAATAATGTATGAAGAAAGAAAGTGTAGTCAGGTAAGCAAAATACAATAGAAACACATAGAAGGTCAACAATAAACAACACTCGGAGGCAATAAAGCAGGGATTTTTTAGTGATTAGATGTCCTAAATCTTAATTCCTAATCCAGAACGGACAGAATACTGGTCTGAAGCGTCCTGTCAGTGAAAAGACCACATGGGTAGGAAATCAGCAAGTCTTAGATGGTGTGTGTTTACTCTTACTTTCACTTATTTTTGGCTAATATTATAGGTCCATAGAGGTGTTTATAGTTTGCTAATAATTATTTGCTGCAGGTGGATGCTTTGGTGTTTTCTCAACATGAACAATGGGGAGCAAGTGAAATGAGCCAGACTGATGAGTGTGAAAGGTAAGTGGAGGTTCTAGGACCTAAACAAAGCTTTTTCAGGAGGAATCTCTGGAATGATTACCTGTGATCCTAAAGGTATTGATAGAAATAGAGCTTTATCCAGCTGCAATAGTAAAACTTCTTTTTTACTAAAGTCTACTTTTGACTTTAGAAAGCAAAGGACAAAATAACATCTAATTCTCATTTCCTGCCTTCTTTCAATTTCATTCCTTTTATGGAGCATCAAGCTCATATGAAGATATCTGAAGTCGGAGAAGAGCTGGCATTCATGGAAAGCAAGGGCAGGAGTGGGAGAAGAGCTCCCCGAATTTAGGCATACTTAGATTCCAGAAAACCTGTTTCCACAACAATACCCCTTCGGAATTTTGTGCCATGAAAAACTATGCCTACGGTCCCCCTCACAACAAAGGCAGGAGCAATCTGCAGAAGGAAGAAGCCTGGTGGAATTCAGGCCTATTTTGAAATTAGTTAATTAAAGAATCCAGCGAACTCAATTCCGCTGCTAGTTACTAAGTGAATAAAAGAAGCTGGGACTCGCTGTCATGCATGAGAACCTCAAAAGTAGAAAATATATCCATCACGATGACATTTACTCACATAATTTTGGATTAGTACCAACACCATATTTACTTCTTCAGCTTTCTTTTATATTTGCTGGCTCATGGGTTTTTTCCCAGCAAAACAGTTTTGTTATGTTGCTTTTATTTCAGAGCTATGCAGGTCGTATCTTCAACAGATGAATAAGATTTGCGTATCACTTATATTGTAGCACTATTTATATTGCTAAAGTACAAAAATCTGCATATCAGGGAAGAGAGTCTCTATTGGAATTACTGCCACAGAATAAAGCACTAATGGGTTGATGCAGGAGCTAACTGTCAGTATATACATAGACTGGCCTAACATTTTTTAAAACACATGGGAAATGACCTTATTGTATTACTCTCCAAAATGATAGTTTTGCTCGGATATTATTTATAAACTTTGATTTCTTTCCACTGAGAGAGACTGGATATTTTCAAACATCTTCTCTTGGGGTGTGGCTGAATTATAGTAATAGGTAATGTATAAACAATCTGTACAAAAGTTAGATTATTACCCTTTAATCTCGTAACTTGCATCACAAATATAAATGCCAGGCAAATTTAACCAAAGAGCATAAAATTTATATCTTAGCTTTCTCTTACTATCTATCACTAATTTTTGAAGACATAATCTATGTTCTACTTTAAAGTTAAAGTGCTCAAATAAATTACTAATCTGAATACTGCTGTCATTTTGAATACGCCTTTAGTCTGAGGCTTGAAGACCACTCTTATTAATTTATTTATTTAAAAGATTTTATTTATTTATTAGGGAGAAAGAGCGAGCGCGAGAGCACGAGCTCAGGCAGACAGAGTGGTAGGCAGAGGCAGAGGGAGAAGCAGGATCCCTCCCAAGCAAGGAGCCCAACATGGGACTCAATCCCAGGACTCGGGGATCATGGCCTGAGCCGAAGGCAGCCGCCTAACCAAATGAGCCACCCAGGCGTCCCAAGACCACTCTTTTAAACAGGAATCTTCATGTTTGTGGCATTAGTGTGAGGAGCAAAGGATTTTCCCCCTCCTTTCTCCTTCCTTCTTTCCTTCGTCCCATCCTTCCTTCCTTCCTTCATCTCCTACATTAACCCTCATTATAGTTGATGATCCTCGAGCAAACACAAATTTCACAGGTGAGATGACATCACAGAAAAAAGAAAAACCCAGAAATCGTTATATAGGGTCCATTTCACTTTCTAACTATGTGTTCTGATTGCACAGCCTACATTCCAGGGTGTACAATTCTACGGAGAACTTCTGATGTTTTTTACAGGAGAGATATTGGGCTACTGTTTGTTTATTTTCACTAACATATTTCTCTACGAGGCCGCCATCAACAATAAGAGCCCTTAAGCAATGACTCCATCAGAGCTAACGCAAAGAAAAGTGAAGAAAGGAAAAGAAAGGAAGAGAAGAAAGAAAAGAGGAGAGGAGGGATGAAAAGAACAGAAATTTGGAGAAAGAAGAACAGATCCTGGTTCTGCCCCATAGTCAAGCAAAACATTTTTCCTCGGGAGCTCTAATCCACCCTCCAGCAACAGCCCAACCCAACCCACCTGCAATCTGGTTAGGGATCCTAGAACCTCTGGCTTGTTTAGAAATGATGTTTCTGTTTTTCTTAAGAAATTTCAAGTCTCTGTCAGTGTAATAGATTAAGAACTTTGGTGCTCATATATATGGAGAAATCTAACTAGGAATCCCACTAGACCAGCTTGGCTCAGCACATTTCATGGAATGAGAGAACTCTGTGTCACAGGGGTACTGGCGACAAAGCCAGACTAGATTATCTGATAGTCTTGATTTCAGATGGATGATCAACAATCTGTTTTAGAGAGAGTGGTGTGTATCTGGTCAGTATCTTACTTCGTGTATCAAGTATCTACTTCATGCTCACTGCTGAGCTTTTCTCAGTTTATCCCTGCCAACTTGATTTCCCTAAAATCATGAAGCACAAATCCTGACCAGGCAGACGCTGGCCAACCGAGTCTTGTTTGGAACTGCCCTAATTGTCTGCTATGCTCCCAAGTGGGCAAGTGACTATAGCATCTTGGCTTGAGTTTCTTCCATGGTAAAGTTCTCTAAGAAGTGCTTCATGAAACCCGAGTTCTATGGAAATTAATGGATGTCTTGTAAATAGAGGTTATGGGTTGGAAGCACTTGGGTCATGGGCATTACTATTTTCCCAGAGGGGATAGAGGGTGGGGAATTTTTTTTAAGTGAATTTTTTTTCTCACAGAGCATCAAGTTTTCCACACAAAGTTAAGAGTAGAGCACCATTTCAGGTAGCTCCACACTGCTGTTGCTCCTTTCATACCTACCCACGGAAATCTGTGAGAAATTCACAAATCTTGTGAGTTTTCTAGAACAGTATTGTCTGATAAAATTTTCTGTCACAGCGGAAATGTTCTGGGTTGCTCAATATGATAGCCACAGCCACATGTAGCTATTGAACACTTGAATGTGGTTAATGTGGGTAAGAAATGGAATTTTTAATTCATTTACTCTTAATTAATTTACATTTAAAGAGTGACATGTGGCTGGTGGCTACCGAACTGGGCCGCACAGGATCTGATACGTATCAGCCAGAGGAGTGTAAACAGAGCATATGCAATTCCTTGTTTCTTCCAAGCCCTGCAGTGATCTGTGGCATTGGGAAGTGGGATTCTGAGTTGACATAAGCACGAAAACTCAAACTTTTTCCAAGCATAGGGTCATTTTCCTACCCAGTGTTACTCCAAGTTGTCTTTTTTTCTTGCTGCGGTAAATAGCAGATCCTAGCATGGGCATTTTTCCTGCCTGCTTTTTTCCCCGCTCCTTTCCAGATATTTTGACCCACACATTATAGTGAATTGTACAGACATTTAAATATTTCCACGAAAATCCTCAGCCAGCGGCAGCCAGCATCTACCTCGTCTTCTACTACAAAGGACTCCACCTGAGACAAATGTGCCTCTGTGGCTGGGCTCAGCGGCATTCCCTACATACCTCGCCCATTCATCAACTGAGGGGCTGTTCCAACATTCATTGCGGCACTCTTCTGTCCCCGAGGCCTTGTACCACTTGGCCCACTACCTTTTTTCCTGTTAGAGCCTGGGATCACACTGCTTCTGCCGGCTGGCACCAGATGAAGCTATTACTTGCAATCAAATGAAAGGAAAACTTGAACACTTTGGAGACATTTTCCCAGTAAAGAGGACGACACTTCTGTTCCATTCATAAGGAGAAAAAAGGGGGTAGAGGCGGTGTTACACTTTGGTTTCAAGACCCGTAAATGCGGAAGGTGTGAGAAAGATGACTTTCAAGGAGAATATATGTTCCCTCCTCAGCTCGGGCTGTGGTCAAACAACTTAGAAGCTTCACAACTGTTCTTTCTCTTGTTGGCTGATCGGGTTCCAGGACATTGCAAAAGATTTATTTACAATCACCCAAAGAGCCAGAATAGCCTCACCTTCATCTGGGAAATAATAGCTGTTTTGTGCTATTTCATTCAACAACAGTGACTCATTATGTAGCACTAGGCCTTCCCTGATACTTGTAACTGTCAGGCAGATTTCCTATGCCTTGTTCACAGACAATAGACCTATTTTGTCAGATTAAACCTAGAGATGTATAATTATCTGCATGTGTAGATATGAGTGTACTGGCTTAGACATATATAAGGATGCAAATGTATTTATTAACACGTGGCTCTCCAGTGATATCATTCTAAAATGTTTCTTGTTGCTCACCCGAGGACCCACCACCTTGGTCGTCTATGCGTGACTGACGACGCTCAAGGGGAGTGATGGCTTCTAGTTGAAACATAGAAAATTATTCCTCTTCAGGCCTAGAGGTGAGTTGCCAGGAGAGAGGGAGACATCTTAAGTTTTAAATCTCTGAGAGCCAGGTTAACCAAAAGAACTATTTTGCATACAATTCTTATTATAGAGATGTTAACAAAAATACATAAAGGGTTGTTATGTTCAGTGGTGAGAATTCATCCCATGCTCTCGTCTCTGTGTATCTGTCCCTTTTTGTTATCCTCTGGATCCAAATCTGCATCCTGTGAAATGTAGGGAAGGGAATTATTGATCCTTGTCTACATGTTCAGGGCTCTATAAATTTCTCTAAACTAAATACAGAGGTAAGTCTTGCATTTGGTGTGTTCAGTCAACTTTTAGTTTAGAATACATTTCATTTAACCTGCAAACAATAAAGTACACCACACTTTGATTCCTCAACCTCCTTTTAAGCTAAAATAGAAAAGGTAATATGATAAAAAATAAAAATGTAAGAAACTGATTTCTGTAATCACCATTTATCAAGAAATTGGCTTCAAAGTTCAAATATGAGAAAATCCTTCAAAGAGAAGAAGATAATTTTTGGAACCAAAACAAGCAATCTATGGGGCGCCTGGGTGGCTCAATGGGTTAAAGCCTCTGCCTTTGGCTCAGGCCATGATCTCAAGGTCCTGGGATCAAACCCTGCGTTGGGCTCTCTGCTCAGCAGGGAGCCTGCTTCTCCTCCTCTCTCTCTGCTTGCCTCTCTGCCTACTTGTGATCTCTGTCTGTCAGATAAATAAATAAAATCTTAAAAAAAACAAACAAACAAGCAATCTATTTTTAAGCAAAGGCCCATCAGAAAATTCCAAATCTTTCAAACCACTGTCCAATACTACTTCGATTCAAACTTTATATGGCACTTAAAGCTTACAACCAAATTTCTAATGACTTAAGAGATTCCCATGGTGCTTAAAAACTTTAAAAACATTCAACAAATGGCGAATTTAGCTTGTAAAGACACTCTGTGACCTGAATAACATCACATTATTAGTTCAAGATAGTGATTTGTCTAAAATAATTATCTAAATGAGGTCAGATATAAATGAAAAGTCAGAGCCACTATAGATACAACAAATAAATGTGAGCTGGATAATTTCTTTAATGAGTTTGAAACTCAGTATTAGCCCAGACATATGTTTTCAAAGAAACCCAATTCTAACTATAAACATAGTTTTCTATTTTCTTCCTGCTTGAATGTCAGCTGATAGCTAAGCTGCTATCCATAAGAAAGGTATACGTCATTTTCAAGATCTTTGCATTTTTTAAAGATTTCATTTAGTTGAAAGAGAAAGAGAGAGAGAGAGTGAGAGAGCACACAAGCAGCGGGATGGGTAGAAGGAGAGGGAGAAGCAGAATCCCCACTGAGCAGGGAGCCCAACAACGCAGGGGTCCATCCAGGAGCCAAAGGCAGAAGCTTAACTGACTGAGCCACCCAGTTGCCTCTGGTTCTTTGCATTTTCGCTTGTATTCATTCATTCATTTATTTGTTCAAGCCAATGAACTAGAGCAAATATAGTTACCAAGAAGCCTATATTAAAGAAAAGAACCCAAAAATCCTCAAGAGTGAGCTTCACTGAGAACTCAGTGAGTCAATAATGCACCACAAAGCCAGAATGTATGATGCAATCACAAGTTGCATCAATGACAGTGTCTGGAAGGAAAGTGCATCAAAGTCCCTGGAAAATTGAGCTTATTTCTGGGTAGCACATTTTCAGAAGGAGGTTGACAAACCAAATATACTCAGAGAGAATAACTGAACTCTTGAGAGAGATTAAAATCACGGCACATGCAAATTTGGGTTTTATAACATAGAGAAGAAATGATTAAGGGTTGGGGATTTGGTTGGTTGGGTAAACGTCTTCAAGTATTTTAAAGATTTGCATATATAGCAATGTTTTTCTTAAAGAGGGTAAAACTATTATCAAGGATGGTAAATTCTGGGAGACAAATTGCCTCAGATCATAGGAGCTTCCTAATAGCACATGGAACTAGGTACAATGAACTGCCATTTTCCTGTGGAAACTGTACATGAATCCCCACTGAATTGCAATTATAACATTTAATAAAAGGAAATGAGTCCTTGGATGGGACAAGCAATTGGCTTGGCTGTCTGGAGGCTCTCTTCTTACCTTAAGCTCTTTGAAATATTTGCTGAGCATCTATTATACACTCACTTCCTTTTTAAAAGAAGTTATTTTAGCAGACTCGTTCTAGAAGGGAGAAAAAATACATTTGTAAATGGCTCCTGCAACTGACATGGAAAACTTGTGGTCCGCTAGGACCTCTCAAAGCTCAGTGCCAGCAATCAAAGATGGGTGATCACTGCTTAAGCAAACAGAGATAAATTATGCAGAAGAAAATGCATTTCGTTTATTTCAAAATTCACCGTGCAGAGAAAAGAAATAACTAGAAGAAAGGAAGAGAGGCGCTGGGAAGCCCTGCGCTGGTCACTTTCATTTCCATCCAGTGACAGGGTGTTATCCACGTTCTAGGAATTCACAGATAGTTTGAAAAGTGTGTATCAACTTGTAAGGAGCCTTTTAGGCTCTGCTGACTGTGGTTCCCAGTCGCTTTGGATATCCTGGGTCAGAAACAGCCTGGTGAAGGGAGTTGGCATATTGCAGCCAACTTTGAGCCCTAGGCCCCACATGGCTCCCTCCTCTTGCCATCATTCATGCCTGCTGCGGCAGGAACATCATAAATGGCTTCCTGTCTGAGTCAGATCTTCACAGGCTCAAGGTTGCTGTGTTTCAGGAGCTATAAGTCTCCACCTGTTCTCTTGACTGGGCACCTTGCCACATTTTTTTTTTTTTAAATTCTCACAGTTTGCTAAATGTGAAGGGCTCAGAGAGATAAATGTGGAGGGCCAGTGCACGGGCCCCTCCAATTAAAAAAAAAATAGCTTTGTTGAGGTACAAATTGGTAAAGTGAAACCAGCACATACTGAATGAATGCAATTGGACAAGTGATTTTGGTGCCATGCCTGTCCCTGACAAGGATCCCGCCTTTCCATTCACTGTTCTCCTTCAGCCTTGGAACACTGTTTTCCCTAGTTTTCAGCTGCTGAACAATTTAACTTTGACTTAACAATTTAACTTTGCCTTCCTCAACTTCTTTCTCTCCAGGATTAATTCTTAGCCTTACTTCTTACCATCTTCTGCTGCACCCGAGAATCTCTGATTTTCTAGGCCTGGCTGTAGCTCTTCCTAGAAAAGATCAGATGGTCCAGGTTTTGATTTACAGGTTTCCAGTGAACAGTCTCAATCAAAATGCACTGTCATCTCCTAGTACCTGGATTAGTTAAGGTTCATTGCCAGCGACAATTTACAATGAAGTGTGCCTTGGGATTTCAGGAAAATACAAACTTATTTATTCCATAAGTATTTCATGACTGGACATTGTGTTAAGCTCAATGTTAATTATGAATAATAGGGTGTTGGGTAGGAAGAGATCCCTTTTCTCAAGGAATACCTCACATCAGGCTCATTATAGTATGTAGGCGTTTCATTTCTCTCCATCCAATTTAATAAAATTTATGTGATATTGTATAGCTTTTCCTCTGCTTGAATATACTACCTCATTTTTCTTTTATCCTTTCATAAGGAACAGAGAACTCTGCCACTTCTTCTGTATTGAAGAATACCTCCCCTCTGACCTTCCCAGTCACTCCTGAAAATGCATTTGAGGTTAAGAAAAGCATCTTAAACTGGAATTTAAATATGGGGGTGTGCGGGTGGTAAATCACACACAAAAAGCATTTGACAAAGCAATTTATCATGTAATTTTTAAAGACATATATATTTCAAGTGAATTTAATTTACATATTTTTTGACTCATTTCCATTCCATTATCTTAAGCTCTTTTTAAAGAGTTGCTACATTTTTACATTTTCAAAGGACACATTTGTGTCACTGATGACTTCCTAACCTTTGCTTTCTGGAATTTGACTATCAGAAACTTCTTCCTTTGTCTAACCTCAATGCTTCTTAGCTGAGCCAGAACACTCAGCCATCTTTAGGAACTGTAAGGAAGGGGAACAGTCCAATCCAGTTGGGTTTCTCCTTGTATGAAAAGCCACACTATCGCCTTTGACCTTTGGTTCTAGGGTTCTCCATAACATTCTTTCATCAATTTAGCACCACCTCTGAGCACTTTACAGTTTATCAAATTGTGAGACTAAAAACTAGCCTATATGCTTAGTTGGTTAGGAGATCATAAATGGGCTACCAGTGGCAACAATGGGTACTCCTCCTATGGCATTTTATAACAGATCTATTGATTCATCTCAACATCATGCTCTTACTAATGAACACAGTTGCTGACTTGGGTTTAGCAAGTGGTCTGTTAAAACTTGCATTCTTATTGTACTTCACATAAACAGTGTCCATGTTGAAATCGTTAACTGTCATAAGCTACACTTAATTCCAAGGTGCATTTTAAAACAACCAGACTGAGTGTTTTGAGGAAGGATAATGCTCTATTGATGTTTGTATCTCCAGAGCAATTGGTTATCCACAGTAACCACGGTCCTTGGCACAAAGAAGGTATTCTATTTTTTTTTCTTTCTTTCTTTTTTTTTTTTTTTAACTTGAGTCAATGGACAAATGATGGATAGTGTTAACTTCATTGAATGTTTCGCATGTGTTAGGTATTGTGTGAAGCTCTGTACATGGACTATCTCACCAAAATTCCATGGTACCATTATTATTTTCAGTTTACCAGGGGGGACGCTGAAGTGCAGAGATGTTGCTCAAAGACACATAGCTATGGGGCTGCTGGGTGGCTCAGTCAGTTGGTTAAGCAACTGCCTTCAGCTCAGGTCATGATTCCAGGGTCCTGGGATGGAGCCCCACATTGGGCTCCCTGCTCAGCAGAGAGCCTACTTCTCCCTTTGTCTCTCTCCTTGCTTGTGTTCTTTCTCTTCTCTCAAATAAATAAAATCTTTAAAAAAAAAAAAAAAAAGAAAGAAAAATAAGACACACAGCTATGAAGTAGTTGACCCAGGACTCAATTCCAGGTTGTCTGACACCAGACACAAAGCTCAAATAAAGTTGCTACTGTAGTCTCAGAACCAGTTATATCTATCTATCTGTCTATCTATCTATCTATCTATAGATATATCTTAGAACAATGTACGTTTAAAGAGAAGTCAATCTTGGTTTTGGGGAAGAACAGTGACCAGGAGTCAGGAGCTCTCATGAGTTTTACTTCTCTGTCTCTTTAACAATGAAATGTCCTTAAGTAAGTCACCTTACTGCTTCATCTCTGTCTTCACCACCGAACTAAGTATTGTATGAGCAAGAAAACTCCTTTGGCCTGTAACCTTCCATAATTTATTGGTTCCATGAAAAAGTGCACAGCTGCAGGTGTTTTCAGGCGAGCAGGGCTCTGGGTTGGGGGCTGAGCCATGACTGGGGACAGAACACAGAGCTGGTGTCTGTTCTTCCTGTTGGTCTTAGTGCTGGGTATGGCTTGTCAGCTGCTGCTTATTTTCCCTGCTCAATCTTTTCTTATCAGAGGCAGAAGGCATAAAGGATGCCATCTGGGATTGCTTGTTTAGATACAGCATGGTGTTAACAAGTTTTTCTCTCTTCTTACTCTTTCTTGTTTATTGCTGGTTGCAAGGAGCAGAGATACACATGCACAAATGCAGCCATTGCCCAGGCTCTGTTTTTTCATCATGAACTTGGGGGCCAGGGGAAGTAGGAGGCACAAGCTGTGAGTAAGCTGGAAGGAAGGCAAGTAGAGTTGGGGCCAGGAGTGGGCAGTATCTTCGGCAGCACCTAGAGGAGCTCTGAGATCAAGTTATTTTGAACTGTGAAAGAAAATGTATGAGATTTTATTGACATCTTCTCTGGGAGTAACAACAGGAGACTGCATACTCCTTAGAATCTGGAGACTGATAAAAAACATGGCACTTCTTAACCCTGTTAGGAAATTTTATGTTTACAATATAGCAGAGTATTAAGAGCCTGGTCTCAGAGCCACACAGGATTCGAAGCCAAGTTCCTCTACTTGTTAACTAGCAGTGGATGCTCTGACCGCCCACCCTGCCAGGATTCCCTCTACCTAGCCTTCCACTCACCCAAGTACTGTGAATATTGGCTGCTAACTGTGGCCACAACTGCCCCTTGCACCACGGAATTGCCCTTGGCAAGAATGCAGAGAACTCTCCAGGAAGGCAAAGACAGTCAGGCTGGTACAAAAGACCTCCCTTTGCCTCTAGGTGGGACAAAATCTATGGTGCACTTTGTGCCTCAGCTCTCTGAATGGGATCAGAGCGAGGAAGGGCTTCTGCTCCTAAGTGGGTGACTACTTCTGGCTCCGCTTCAAGGGAAACTGACCCAAGATGTTAGGTGAATTGGGGAAGTAATAGCCTCTCTCTGCTTCTGGTCTCTTGTGTGTTAAAATGAGATTGATACTATAGCCGTCCTTAAAATTTTAATGATTCACCAAGTGCTTCTTAACACAATTCCTGGCACATAGTGCAGTTATATCAGCACCTACATTATCTGTTGTGCAGATCAGGGATTCTGGTCAAGTGATGCCATCTCAAACAGGCAGAAGCACCAGAGAGAAGAAGGTAACCTCTCTTACTCTGAGATGAGGGTAATTATTATTGTGATTTTTATTTGAACATCCTGGTTCCTAATCAAACTAAAACAAAGAAAGAAAGGAACAGTCTAAACCAATCACAGGAAAGATCTTGAGCTCCCAGTGCCCAGTCTCATGTCACAAAGTGATGCATCTGTGGGCTGTGTGTTGTTCTGTGTGCATACTAGCTGCTGGCAGTCGTCTGCATTTCTGCAATGGAAAACGTTGCTCTCTTCAGATGAAATATCTATATCTATATCTATATGTGTATATATAGATATATATACATATATATGTATATATGTGGGTATATATGATAACTCTCCATACTGCTAGTGTCTAAATTAAGAAATGTAAAAGGCAATTCATGTAAGCCAGCAGGCAAAACCAACAGCAGTGCTGGCTGTGAAAAGAGCAGACTTCCCAGACGCGGAGCCTCTAGCGGTGCCTCCCCCATCGTGCTCGTGGGTTCTTTCCAAATTGAACATTGGAAACTGCATGGCACCTTGGAGCAGATGTTCCTTCAAAATGCAATTAACTGAGTAAGGGTCAAAGAAATAAGGGGAGTTCTAAAGTGTTGATAGAGCAGCGGAGGAACCACAGAGGGAGAACGGAGCTGAGAGTGCCAATCGAGAGACCCATAAAGGGAGATCCGGGTGCTGACTGCAGAGCCTCCTCTGAGCGCTGCGGCATTGGGGAATCTCACCTACTCTTCACCATCTGCTGTCATTATCTTCTCTTTCTTGCGCCCTCGCTTTCTGGCCAAGTTGCAGCCATTTATTCCTTTACCCATTGAATATGGTCCCCCAGAATACCCCAGCCAGGATGTGGAGGGGGTGGGGGTGGGGCTCAGGACAGAACTACATAAAAATAGACACCATCCCTTGGCTCATCAGTGTTGACAAACAATACTGATAATTCCCAATGCGCCCCAGAGACAAGTTTCCATCCCCCAGGGAATTTTGCTAACCTGTAAGAACATTTCTTTTTTCCCGTGTCTCTAGATTATCAAGTTCGCAAGGGCGAGAGCCCTGTTTCATTGATGGGTCTCCTAGCATGGAGCTTGGCACATAGTAAGGGCTCAGATGACACATATCTTGAGTTGATCTTCCAACCCACTTACAATTTGTGGAGGAATTCACATAGGCATGTATTATAGTTTAGCTAACATAAGCCCCCCCCCTTTTTTGTCTGTCTCATCTGTAGCACAGCCAATCCAGCAATGCCGACTTCAAAGAGAGTCTGTCTTAGTTTCCTGGGGCTGCTGTAACAACTCACCACAAATTCTGTGGCTTGAAACAATAGAAGTATATTCTCTCCCAGTTCTGGCGGCCAGAAGTCTCAAATCAAGGTGTTGGCAGGGTTGGTTCCTTTCAGAGGCTCTGAGGACAATCTGTTCCTGCCTCACTC
>RCUC01086304.1:0-10368 GCA_003697995.1 Taxidea taxus jeffersonii
TATCTTTATCACACAAATAGTTAGGTTTGTCGATCAGTACACATCCATATATCAGGTTTTGTTGTTCCACTCTAAAGATAAGCTCATTCAAATGGCTCTGCATCTTGTTTTTATCCCTTAATAGATAGTGGGTAGCTTTTCACATCACCACAAACAGAGCTACCTCCCCACTCTTTTTCTCAATGGCTATAATATGTCTATTGTTGGGATATATTTAGCCACTCTTTTTTTCTATATTTCTAACCTGATGCAAGATGGATGTGTAGCTCAGCTGAGATGCAGACCCACTATGGAATGGACCCCCCAAAGAGAATTCCGTATCACTCATCCCCTTTAGGTTCAACAAGCTGGGATTCTGGAGTGTTCATTTTGGGTAATGTGGAACCTGGCTGGCTTGGGCAGTTGATTGGACCGTGTTGGTGGAGTGAGAAACACTATCCTGTGTCGTATTATCTGTGTGACTAGAGGACATTCTTTTGAACATCTCAAGGGTGATTTGTAAGATGACTGGAGACCAACCTCTCTCCCCTCCAGTGACAGGCCAAGATAATACTACACTGAATTTCGGGAGATGAAAGTGAGTCTTAAGTAATAGGAAAGCCGTGTGTTTCTGTAGTACTTTCTGCTTTCTGAAGTGCTTTCAAATGCATTATCCTATTTGATTCCACTTAGAACCCTGAAGGTAAATAGGGTTGGGGTTGTTATCCTGAGCTCCCCGGTGAGATCAAGGATAACCACGAGTAGATATCAGAGCTGGGATTCATCTTTCTTTTCCTTTCCTACTCCTGGCCCCATGTTCTTTCCATACTGAGAAGAGCACCATGCCAGAAAGAGACTGCTCCCCACCACACAGACATCCAGATAGCAGCACTTTCCTGCAAACCGAGGTGTCTTAGACAGTTGGGTTCAGGAGGACATGCTAGGACAACCCACCTTCAAGACTTCTGGTTTAAAATGGCAACCCAGACACACACACACGCGCGCGCATATTTACCTCTGCTTCCTCCTGAAAATCCGCTCGAATGGTATTTTATGGGGGAAACTCACAACGACAGAGAAGAGAAGAAGTAGCAACAGCAGTAAAGATGTGGAAGTTGGAGCAGAGATGCATGAGCAGAAACTGACTTGGTGGGCTCAGAAAACGCAGTCCTCCCTGGCACACCGGAGAACCAAGAAGCCGCCGAATTCATTTCCAGAAAGTCTGAGGATGGGCAGCATGAGATAGCCCTAGCAGGAAGGGTGACAGTGGGGCTCAGAACAGGAAGATCGGTTTCCCTTGTGGGTCCTCTCCCAGCGTGACTCAGCCCGGTGCCCGCCCCTCCCCCACCCAGGCAGCAGCCAAGAGCTAATTCTCTGGCGAGGTCAAAGCACAGGGTCTCTGGAACACCAGGTGTCAAGCACCTGGTTGAGGATGGAGGTTCCTTTCTGAACATGGATTTAGTGCCAGTTGCCATAGTGATTGTTGAAGCCACTCATCTTTTTCCTCAGGCCGTTTCCCAGAATAGTCAGCCAGTTCCTTCCAGTCCGGAGTTTAGATTCTCTGGGGGAATCTCACCTTTTTAAGGGACTGGAAATCCCCCAACAAGGCAGCCCAATGGAACCATCATATGGTGAAGCCTCAGCCGTGAGCTTTCTCGTAGACAGGCTTTAGAGTGAGCGGGTGGCCGAGAACCACCCACCACCTGGGGAAAGCCTTGAATATGACAGACACAACACACACATGCATACACGGAGATAGAGAAGACAAGAAGAGGGAGAAGTGCCTTATAGGAAACAGGCTAAATGAAGAGAACTTGGAAAAAAAAAAAAACACCAATAACAACAACAACAAAAACAATACCTAGGGACGCCTGGGTGGCTCAGTTGGTTAAGCAGCTGCCTTCAGCTCAGGTCATGATCCCAGCGTCCTGGGATCGAGTCCCACATAGGGCTCCTTGCTCGGCAAGGAGCCTGCTTCTCCCTCTGCCTCTGCCTGCCACTCTGTCTGCCTGTGCTCACTCTCTCTCTCTCTAACAAATAAATAAATAAAATCTTAAAAAAAAAATATCTAAAAGATAGCTGAAGATCTTGCTTTCTTGAAATAAAAACAGGATACCCCCTCTCCTTTTTTGAAGGACCCAACAGAAGAGAACCCAGAAATTTAAAATATGAAAAACTTTTGACATAAATATAAGGATATATCCCAGGAAGTACAAAAACAGAAATACAAAATAAGATTGAAAAGTTTTAAAAAAAAAATGAAGGACATGGTAGATTTACACCCACATAATAGGACTTCCAGAGAGGAGAGAAGAAACATTGCAGGAAATTCCCCATGAACCGGGCACAGAGTTTCCAGACAGGAAGGGACCTGCCCTGATGTTCAGAATCGTGAATGAGGATAAACCACACCGGGACCCCAGTAGGAGATTTCAGAACATTGGGCCAAAGAAGATCCTACAGGTCTCCAGGGAGAATATTCAAAGATAAAGAAATACATGAATAAACCCAGGTTTGATACAAAGGTTCAAGAATCAAAGTAGCACTGGACTTCTTAATAACACTGGACGTGAGTCAGCACTTCTGAAGCAAATGACTTCAGATTCTGCACCATCAAGACCTTTTCAGAAGTGACAAGCAAGAGATGCTAGACAGCCCTTCCAGAAAACTATCAATGAATATGCTCTACCAAAACAGAGTAAAGCAAGACCAAGGAAGACACAGGACAGGGGAAATCGGGATCCAACTTGAGTGAGACTGGACGAGGCCGCCCAGGATGCCCTGAAGGACACCCATGAGGTGGCTGCATGGCAGCCAGGAGCCCCCATGCAGCCTGGCTTGGCTCACGGAAGTGGAGACGTTTCTGTGAAGACACTGAGAGAATCCCTAATGGATTGGAATGGAGAGGAGATTGACCAAGCTGGGGAAGACATGTTTGGGGACAACATTGTGTCTGTGTTGGTAAGAAATCTATAGAACACAGTGGCGGGGAAAGGCTGTATTCACTCTAGGAAAAACAGAAACTTTAGCTGGGCAGGAAAGTGTATGGCCATAAACTGGGGCTAAATCCTCCTCCTCTGAAACGCCAAGTTAGCAGCTGGTTCCCAGCCCTGAAAAATCAGGAGGCAGTCCTATCAGCATGTTGTGCAGAGGTAAGGAGGTGAATGAGGAGAAGACCTAACTGAAAATAGGGGGACACGATTGCTTCTGGGACAGGAGGGTCAAGAATGCGATTTCCCTTATCACAGCCCACACAACTCTCTGACTCTTCATTGCATGCCTGCGTTCCATTGGTAAAAATAGAAATGGAAATTGAAGAACAGTTGGCCTGTGACCACGCCTGCGCTTACTGGCTCCGCTATCTGAGAAGAAACTCCTTCGTGGCGTCCGCGGCTTCGCCACAGATGGCCCGGACGCCAGCCACATTGCATCCCCCCACATCTCCCAGTCCAGGTCTGTCTTGGTGATGGAAACCCATGACCTGACTTTTTTCTGTGCAGCAGAGCTGCAGGGTGAGTGGTTTATTGAAAAATCCAATTCTGAGCGTGTCGGTCTACCGCACGCTGGAAGGGGTGGCCAGGGTGCCCTCTGAGTGGGTTTGGGTCACATCAAAGCAGCACAAGGAGCCTTTGTGTGGTAACTTATAATTCTGCCCCGGTTTTCAAAGCAAGACCACATGGCCTGTGTCTGCGGGGTCGGGTGAGGATTTACTCTCTCTTGTCCCGCCCTGTGAGGCGAGCCTGGTTAAGGCACGCTGATTCTGGCATGTTCCTTACAAACTCCAGACACAGTGTGTGTCACCTGAGTCATCCTCCTGGTGTGAAGAGCAGAGGCTCTTTTTCTGAGACGGGATCCTGTGCCTGCTCGTGGGCAGGCAGCCCGGCCAACCCCAGGGACCACGAGGGCCAAACACTCATGAGCATAATGGCTCAGAGCAGGAGCTTTGGAACCACCCAGATGGGATTCAAGTCTTGGCCTTGCTGCTTCTCAGCTGGGTGTGACTCAGACTAAGTTAGTTCACTTCCCTGAACCTCTTTTTTCTCTTCTGCAAAATGGGCATAACTATAGTACTTAGGATGTAGAATGAAATAGCACGTTTGATGTGTTCCTAGAACAGTACCTATTAGCTATTAAGTCAGTATTAGCTATTAACTATGAGCTATTAACTCAGTATTCGATTACCTGTATCATACTGGGAAAGCCACTGAATCTCTCTGAGCCTCAGTTTCTTTATCTGTAAGATGGGGGACTCCTGCATCTCCCGAGATTGTTGTGAACATTCTGTGAGCTGACGTGGACAAAGTGCATGGCCTAATCCGTGGCAACTAGGAAGAAGAGCTCAGTTCATGAAGTTCGTTCTTCCTTTCTTCCTTCCCTTGTCCTCCGCCTCTGTCCTTTCCCGGGCCTGCCTTCCTCCTGCCTGGCTGCCGTGAGTCTCTCTCCCCGTGTCTGCTAAAGCTTACCCTTCACACAGTTGCCGGAATAGTTTTTCAGAAACGCTGGTTTTATCACTTCCTGCCCCTGCCGAAGAGCCCACTGTGGTTATAAAATCACAGCACCCCAGCCTGTTATTTAAAGCTTCACACAGCTGCCTCCGTCCCTGCTCCCTTGCTCTGCCTCTTCTCTGTCCAGATGGTCACCTTATTCCTCGTGCACGAGTCTGTCACCTCCACGGGCTGCGTGCCATTGCACACCCTTCCCAGCTTCCCTTTCAAGGATATCGCTTATTTTAGGAGTTGATTGGAAACTCACTTCCACCAGAAAGGCTACTCTGGTCACTTCTGGTCACCTTGGCTCAGCGACGCTCCCGGCTGTCACCAGCACTGGTCTTGTGCAGTGGGAAGGAACACGAGGCTTTTCAGTCTGGCAGGTTTGGGTTCTGATCTTAGTCGTGCTACGGACCAGCTGAGAGACCCTGGGAACGTAATTTTTTTTTTTTTTAAGATTTTATTCATTTATTTGACAGACAAAGATCACAAGTAAGCAGAGAGAGAGGAGGAAGCAGGCTCCCTGCTGAGCAGAGAGCCCGATGCGGGGCTCGATCCCAGGACCCCAGGATCATGACCTGAGCCGAAGGCAGAGGCTTTAACCCACTGAGCTATCCAGGCGCCCCTGGGAACGTAATTTTACCTCCTAGTGTCCTCACTTGCGAAATGAAATTTTGTAAGCTGGAACTAGTGTCCTTATTTCCAGCTTCTAGATGAGGACCTTGAGAGGTGAGGTAGGTGAGGACATTACGAAATAGCCACATAATCTCCTAGTATCACACCTGGCATCTTCCCTCCATTGTTTCATATATGCGTGCTTTGTTGCTCTGATACAGCACTGGCTCCTTAGGTGCAGGGCCTGAATGTTCTGTTCATGTAACTTACCTCTTTGTATTAGTCAGTGTGTGCTAGTTAATGCTGTAGTAATATGTAGGCCCGAGGCCTAGCACTTGAAAACAATAGATGTTGATTTCTTGTTCACCCTGCATGCCCATTGTGGATTGCTAGAGCAGGCCCTTCTCATGCTAGTCACCCAGGGAGCTAGACTGCTCACACTGCAGTGAGTAAAGCAAATTCCCTGGGCAAGTCTCATGTTTAAGGGGACAGGGAGGTCTGATCCTACTGTGTATCTGGAAGGAGAGGAGTTTAAGAATATTGGTCAACCCCCTAATGACTGCCATGTCCTCCAGAAGTCTGTCCCCCGCTTTTCACACACGGTGCTACCTGTTTAAAAGCCTCCTTCTGGGTGCACAGCTCTCTGCCAGGCCCTCGGAGTCTTGGTGATGAGATACATCCCCATTCTGCAGGGGCTCACAGTTCCCTCCCTGACCCACAACCTTTGCCAGAAACCAAGAACAGACCCAGCTGTCTAAAGACTCCGCTGTCCTCCACCCAGTGAGGACACATGAAGAAGAAAGTTGTATGTCTTTGGAAGTTCTGACCAATATTCAGGGACCCCAGTCCTCTAAAGTTCTGTCATCCTTGACTCACCCACTCATTTATGCATTTACTCAACAAATAGACTTATCTGTTGTGACCCAGGCACTGTTGTGTTTACAACAACATAGTGATAATCGACATGTCTGCCTGCTCGGATCTGACAGTTGGGCGGGCCAGTCAGTTCACTGCAGGGCCTGAGAAGGGACCCTGGAGACCGCCCACCCACCGGGTCTTGCATCACCTCCTGGCCACCTTGGGCAAGTTCCTAAAACTCTCTGTACCTCAGTCTTACCATCTTTAAAATGGGAGTGGTGAGCGACCGTACTTACATTCTGGGATTATTACAAAGAGGAAGTGAGGCAGGGAGCCCATGGAGAACGTCTCATTAAGATGTTGGCAAAGCCGTGGTAAGGTTTCATCTCATCACCACCACCCTCCTCCTCCTCCTCCTCGCCGCCACTGTAATAGCATTTAGGGTGAAGATGAATGGTGGTGGGAATGGAAGGATGCTGCACCCATAAGGAAGGTTTTGCGTTTTCCTGTAAGAACCATAGTACAGACGGTTGTTTGCGTCACCCGTTAGTCCCTGAGAGCTTGTGTTGTGGACCCGAAGCACCGTTAAGGACCACCACTGCAGTCACACCCCACTGCTGTTTACAGCCCTGGGCTGGCTCCAGCTGGTCCCCTGAGATTGGCTGTGTGTGTGGCTGCAGCTGGTCCACTATTGTCGGCCTCTGAAGTCCTACCGTCTAATCCCTTTTGAACATTCAAGTGGCTTTTCACTGCTGACGTTCAGAGTATGGGAAAAACAGCTGAATATGAATTGAACATTTTTTAAAAGGGAAAAAACGGCTAATAATTCTGAAAGCCAGACAAAAGGGTGGAAAACCGTCCCCGTGACACATCAGATGAGTGCCTGGGTATGCTTCTCTATGGCGAGATCTCAGCCACTGTTCCCTGGGGGAAAATACATGCTAAGTCCCTCTGGGACTCCATCACCCAAGAGGCTGAACAAAGCAGTACATAGGAAGGACAGGAAGGACAGGAGAGCCAGAGAAACACCACTGTTCATTCCCCATTTATGCATAAAATGCAGACACTTTGGGTCTATACCTGCTCAAGTTCAGATTCATTGAGCAAAGAAGGGGAAGTCCCTACACCACTGGTATAGGCAGACCTCCCCTGAATCAAGGACGTAATTTTGCCACAGTTCTAATCCATCCAGCCTTTTGCCAAAATATCCGTTCCCCCACCACCAAAAAAAGAAGTATACCCCATCCAGAAAGCCGGCCTCATTAAATCCTGACAGTTTGCTGCTGTGTTTCACAGCGGCCGCGTAGCTGGGTCTGTTTCTAAGCTCTGGCAGCAGTTGGAGACATCTGGCTTCACGGAGTTATTGCACGTTATTGTCACGAGCCAAAGAATGGTAGAAATGGTAGCAAATGGGTTCTTATCTTACTGTAAGACACAAGGGAGTTGGGAAAAGTGTATCTTTTTTTTTTTTTCTCTTGATTTTGAAATAATCAGGCGAGGAGGGTGTAGAGGCTTGCATTCCGTGTGCAGCACAGCTCATCGGTGTGGGGTGACTCCTGTAGGCTCTGAAGGGTGCGAGTTCAGCCATCCCCCGTCTTCATCACGCGAGGCCCCATCTCATAGGTATGCAGCATGGCGCTGACATTTACACACGCTAATCCTAAAACAATAAGCTAGAGAGGAGATGCTTGCTTCCTTGGGCTGCGGTGAACGGAGCAGCCCAGATTCTTCAGTTCTAGCTCCTGCTTCCACCTGGAACGATGCCAGCGTGTTGGGCTTTACCCTGGGGAACTCACATCATGTGAAAAACTTAAATCGGGTCTGTCTGCCAGTACACGCGGTCCTAATCTGTTAACTGTTTCTAGCTAACAAGGCACAGGGGGCCCTTTCACTCCACAGACAGTCATGTTCTGCTAAGCCCATGCAGATAAAACACTACTGCCTGCTTTTTTGGGGGAGGAATCAGTAATTCCCCATGCCTGCGTGGTTTAACCCAAATCCCTCATGCCAATGCATCAGGCGCTTGCCGTATCTTAACTTTGGCCGTAACTCACCATCTGGGGTCGGGACTCTTCCTGTGAGCCTGGGAAGGTTTTAAATGAAGGCTTGTCTTTCCCTTTGATGAGCCACTTACAAGGAATCAGAACCTTTGACTTTATCAAGTGTTGGGAACTGGCGTCCCGAGGCCCGGCTGTAGAATGTGGAAAGAAAAAGCGTTGAGCCTTGTCTGCCCCCTCGTCCGTTCTGGACTCAAGGAAGTGAAACCATTGGGACTTGTCGTAATGAATGAACCTTATTTTCTTCCCGAGTCATGCACAAATGTCTGAAACAGAAAATTTCTTTCCCGAAAAGTCTAGTTGGTCAGAACGACATCTTTTTGTGCTGATGGTTCATTCCCAGGGGGGTGATTTTTTTTTTTTTTTTAAATTTCCGTTCATCTAAGAAAAGAGAGAACGTTTTGAGAATTCTAAAAAGCAACATGTGATCTTCGTCAGGGACCCCTGTGCGCTAAGTGAAGGGCTGGGTAAAAGGTCGGTGCAGTGTAGTTGTTGGGGCACAGACACAGGAGCCAACGGCCTGTTGTGGAGCATATTATTATTGCTGTTGTTGTCGTCATTATTGTTAGTTATCATTACTATCACTAGATGCTGGGAACAAAGCTGTCCGCAAGAACAAAACAAAAGCCACATGGTCCCCGTCGCAGTTTCCTGGACGAGGCAGACCCTGCATACAAGATTGAAGTAGAGCTGTAACAGTCGAGTGGGCCACGCTGAGGGGGAGGTAACTCCTTCCAGATTAACATGAATGAGGAGACTTGTCCTAATCAGAAAGGTCATCTCGGACTTCTCTGAGGAGGGGATGATCACCCTGAGATCAAAAGAAGGCAGAGCATTAATTCATTACAAAATAACTCAGAAAATGCAAGAAAATTCCCAAAAAACCACTGGTAATTCATCCATCCCATGATAACCACTGTTAACATTTTACTAGGTAGCCATCCGTATCTTCTTAATGAATGAATAGAAGTACACACACGCACGTGTATTTCCTCATCCCCAGAAATGGCATCCTGCTCTTAAAAAATACGTATTTTTCCCTAAAGTGCTTTCTTTCACCAAGTAGCATACCATGGGCACCTCTCTGGGTCAGCCGTCGGGACTGACTTCCTGATCGCTGAGAGCCACTCGTGGACCCTCCAGCTAGTGACCTTGCTGCTGACCGCCCTGCGCTGGCCCTCCCCCGCCTTCCCACCAGGCAGGATGGTTGTGCCAGAGCCAGCCCTTCCTGACATCCTCCTGTAGCTCTTGTCCCACGCCTGTGATGGGTTCCCTTCTGTCTGCACGGCTGCTCCCTGACCCCTGCAGAGAGCCTCCAGACCCCCTGGGCCATCTTCTCCCATGCACATGGTACCCAGAAATTTTATGGCTCCCTCTGAAAACATAAATTGGGTTTATAGCCAACGTTTAAAGGCTTCTCTGGACTGGAAGCCTCTGCTTAACATGTGGAGGAAGAATTTATACCCATGCCCATTCCTTTCTTTCTTAAAGTACCTCTTCTATGTTGGGATCCTGAGTTCTAAAGAATTCCCATTGCAGAATTTGCTCCTAGGGTCCTAAGAGTATTAGTCTCTTGGAGGATGCATTGTTTGTCTTGAGATTGCTGAAGGCTCGGGTCACTCTGAGTCACTTTTAAAGGAAATACTTTCATGGACTCAAAAAAAAAAAAAAAAGAAAAGAAAGAAAAACCATCAATGGCCCTGCGCTCTGTAAATTGACTTCCACCTCTTTCTCCTCTCCATCTACTCAGTGACAGGTTGATTCATTCTTTTCCTCTGCGGCCCAGTTGAGGACACGTCTGCTCTCTGGCCGAGGACTCTGTTAGCATATATATGGCTTCTGTCTCATCCAGGTGGGGTGACAGCAGCTCTTGGCATATGCTCGCCTCGGCCTTTTCACAGTACACCGTCCAGCTTCCTTTGTGCCACAAAGACCTGTCTTGACTTGATTTTCACTTCTCCTTTCCTCCCTACTCTCACAGCTTCACCTTGAGTCAGTCCATCTGTATAAGGTGAGTAACCAAGGTCCCTCAGTAACACTGTGGAACGGCATCTTGGTCTGTTCAGGCTAAATACCATAGACTGGGTGCTTTAGACAACAGAAATTTCTTTCTCATAGTTGGAGAGGCTAGAAAAGTCCAAGATCAAAGTGCAGACCAGTTTGGTTCCTCTGAGCCTCTGTTCCTGCCCCCTTCTTGCTGAGTCCTGGCATGGCAGGGAGAGAGAGAGCGAGCTCTCTGGTGTCCCCTTCCTTCTTTTTTATTTTATTTTATTTTATTTTATTTATTTATTTGACAGAGAGAGATCACAAGTAGGCAGAGAGGCAGGCAGAGAGAAGAAGGGAAGCAGGCTCCCTGCTGAGCAGAGGCCTCA
>ML095978.1:8266-24204 GCA_003697995.1 Taxidea taxus jeffersonii
GTTGTGGAAAATTTTTCTTCCTTCCCACGCCCACACCCCTTTGGAGCCCCAGAATCGTGCTAAGGTTGCTGAAATGCAGCCTAGAGGGCAGCTTCCCTCGAGATAACTGGGGGCCCAGAAAAAGCAGGCTCCATGGGTCAGTGGACAGATGGGTGGTGTTTGTGGATTTTAGCCAGAGCCCCACAGCAGAATCCGGGGATAAAAGCATCCCTTCCTGAATGACATGGGCTCTCCCAGAAGGATTTATTTTATTTGGGACACGAGTCATTTTTACTTCTAATCTTTGCTTTAAACACACACACACACACACACACACACACACACACACAGATTAAGTACTCACTGTGTGCCAAGCATTTGCTAAAGCCTCTTTAAAAAAACAAAAAGGCACCAAGATGTCCAGTGTTAAATAACAAAAACCAGAAATGTTGATCAGCGAAGATTTACTCAATTATTATTTGGCCTTAAGAAAGAAAATGATTGCTTTCTGAATTATTTTAGAACCACGGGGACTTGTGGAAATATTTCCAATATATTTAAAGTGAAGACATCAGGAGATAAAGCAATATGCTAAGTGCTTTATATGCCTTATTTAATATCAAAAGAACCCAGCGATGTGGCCATCGTTATCCCCAATCTGCAGATGAGACCGTTGAGGCCCAGAGAAGTGAAGAAACGTGCCCAGAGATAAGCAGCATGTTGCTGGTGGAGCTGGGACTCCATCTCCGGTCTCAGCGACTCCCAAGCCTCATTGTGTGATTCTCTGTGCTCTGTGTTTGTGTGTGGAAAGGTGGTTTTTGTCCTTTAAACCCTTTCCAAACTCTGTGTCAGAACCAGGGTATGGAAACCAAGGCTAGAAGGAGCCCAGCGTATTCTAAAATGTGGACTGGTGTCCTTATCAGTGCCGTGGAATCCCACTGTGAGAAGTTGATCCTTGTCTCTGTTCCTTTTTAATTCTCCTAACGACTTAAAGGAAGAGAGTAGCAGCTTGGCACCTATTAGGTCCTCAGCCCCTCTCTGGTCCTTGCACATCCCCCACTTTTACCACAGAGAGCAGACCCCGGGGGCCCAGCATCTTGCTAGAATTTGATTATATCCCACCCCCTCCCCTGGAAATTTTTGGTTCTCACAGCTCAGGAGAGGGAACACTGCCGCCACCTAGTGGTTGGAGACCAGGAATGCTTCTAAACATCCTATAGGGATACACGGAGTAGCATGCACCGCACCCCGCCCCCTCCCGCCGCGCCCCCTGCAAAGATTTTTTTTTTTTTTTAAAGATTTTATTTATTTGACAGAGATCACAAGTAGGCAGAGAGGCAGGCAGAGAAGTATGAGGAAGCAGACTCCCTGAGGAGCAGAGAGCCCGATGCGGGGCTCGATCCCAGGACCCTGAGATCGTGACCTGAGCGGAAGGCAGAGGCTTTAACCCACTGAGCCACCCAGGCGCCCCTACAAAGATTTATCTGGTCCCAAACTTCAGTAGTGCCAAGGTTGAGACCCCCCTGAATGACACTCCTTCCCTGGGCCCTGTAAGCATTTCAGCAATCCTTAGCTTAAACTTAGAGTTTAAAAACTATTAGTATAGGGGTGCCTGGGTGGCTCAGTGGGTTAAAGCCTCTGCCTTTGGCTCAGGCCATGATCTCAGGGTCCTGGGATCAAGCCCGCATCGGGATCGGGGTCTCTGCTCAAGCGGGGAGCCTGCTTCCTCCTCTCTCTCTCTCTCTCTTTCTCTCTGCCTGTTTCTCTGCCTACTTGTGATCTCTGTCTGTCAAGTAAATAAATAAAATCTTTTTAAAAAACTATGAGTATAACACTTAACAATTGATAAAGCTCCTCTGGTATTGTTAAAAGATGCGGCCTTAGTTGTTTCCCATCAAAAGAAGCTCTACCCCTTTGGGGAGGAAGGGTTTCTGCAGTAGTGAGTGGGAGCAGATGGGTGGGTGTGGTGAGTAACGGGGCCTTCCTCCTGCTGAGCTGGGCCAGAGTCCCTGAGGTGGGAGGGCAGCTGTTGTGAAGGGCTGGCACCCCAAGGTTGGCCTGAAGAACCAGAGGAGGCTGGGATCTCAGGCTTTGTTTGCAGAACTCAGTGATTTCTTCTTGGAAGCCAGAATCCTGGGGGATTTGCATGTGTGTTCTACTAAAGGCAAGCACCCAGCTTTCCACCCTCCACCCAGAGCATCTTGGTGTTGACATCTGTGTCTCATCTGCTCTTCTCCTCTTACCCAGCTATTCTGAAGGTGGTGTCATCTGTCCTGCAGCTTGGAAATATCGTCTTCAAGAAGGAGAGAAACACAGACCAGGCATCCATGCCAGATAACACAGGTTCTTCTTGCCTTTTCTCCATAATTGACAATTTGTGTGATGGGAAGGAGGGTCACATGAAGTCTTTGGTTGCTTTTTGGGTGACGGTATTAACAAGAGCCAAACTAACTTATTTTCGCTGACTTCTCTCTTTGTTAGACTTTTTACTGCCGATGATCCCCCAGTGGGAAGTTCTTGAATCAGAGCGTGGGCTGGGGGGCAGGGAGGGGAACTAATCGTTTTAGATCAGACAGGAAGGATCCTTAGGGAGCATCAATTCCAACCTCATCCCCATCATTTGTTTTGTTAAATATTTCTGAATGCGGGCAATCTGCCAGGGCCTAGGTTCATCAAGAAACCCAGTAAGAGGGACTCCTGGGTGGCTCAGTTGCTTGGGCGGCTGCCTTCGGCTCAGGTCATGATCCCAGCATCCTGGGATCGAGTCCCACATCGGGCTCCTTGCTTGGCAGAGAGCCTGCTTCTCCCTCTGCCTCTGCCTGCCACTCTGTCTGCCTGCGCTCGCTCTCTCTCTATCTAACAAATAAATAAATAAAATCTTTAAAAAAATAATAAAAAAAAAGAAACCCCGTAAGAACAGCCCCATTCCTCATGGCACACACAGTCTTGCTGGGGAGACACAGTTCAGGTTTCTCTGCAATTAGAGTTGCCAAATAAAATCCAAGATGCCCAGAAAAACCCGAAATTTACATAAACAGCAAATATTTGTATTACAAGTTATATAATTTTATAATACATTGTATGTTCTATGCAATATTTGGAACATAATTATAATTTGTAAATGTTGGTTGTTCATATGAAATTCAGGTTCAACTAAGCATCCTGTATTTTTTTATTTTCTAAAATTGACAGCCTTACCTGCAAATAAGCAGTGCTTTGTATTATGGAAAGATTGCATGGTTACCCCCCCTGCTTGTGGGGGGCTAAGCCAAAAGGATGATTTAAGCTCCTGGCTTGTCCACCCGTGGGTTGTATATTATGTTGCTTTCCGAAGCTCCTGGAACTTCCCCTTCATTGCACCGGTAGTGTTTCTCATGGGGTACACTGCAAAATAGAGCAAGTGAAAAGACTTCTCTCACCGAGGAGAAAACTTCAGGGAACGACAAACCAAAAGCCCCCGTTCAAAGAGATGGGACAAAATCCTAAAATCACACTGTGTATCATCTGTGTGCAAATCAGCACCACTAGCCTTCCCGTAGAGGAAGCGTCATGGTGGACTATTATTATTTTCTTTTGAGGAGAGGGTTTAAAATGCAGATATACAATAATATAACAAGAGTCCCTCATGCAGGATGGACATTTGTGAATATGTTCTAATACTATTTTGTCTTTCAAATAAAACGGAGTAGCTGACAGGGACGTCCCCTTGTCCTCCCAGCAGGATTCTTTTCTCCTCCTCCAACCTCAGCAGTAGCGCCCCCTAGTGTGACAACCAAAAATGTCTCTGATCATGGCCAAATGTCCTGTGGGAGCAAAATCATCCCCAGTTGGAGACATTGGCTGGTCTCGAGAGAGGGAAAATGAGAGTTGTTCCTTTACCTGCTGGTGGGAACTCATCTTGTGAAAATACCGTGATATATTTGTTCGCTTCCATGTTAGTGGACATTTAAGTCATTTCCAGTATTTTTCCATCACAAATAATGATGCAACACATGTCTTGGCCCAGTGGGACACATCTTTATTGGTAGCTGGCCAAATGCGGGGCATTTGACGTGCCTTACGTCATTTAAGTGCATTGACAACCCAACAAGGTACCAGATGGCCCATTCTTTTTACAAGCTGAAAAAAGTAAGACTCTAGGAACTGAAATGGTTTTTCCAAAATCATGTGGTTAGGAAGTAGGAAAGGGGCAAGAGCTTGGACTTAGAACTGTCTGACCCTAAGCCCCTCCTTGGGGCACACTTCCATCCCACCTCTTAGCAAAACACTGGGGATGAGGTCACCAATGACAGCAGTTTTTCAGGACTCTTTCATGCTATGTTCACTATCGTCATGCTCCATTTCTTGAAAAATATCCAATATACACATAGATCATAAATATCCCATGTGATGGGCCTCCCTTCCTAAGCCTTCTCTTTTGTGATACTCTTAATATGCTTTTTTCCTCCATCTAGCTGCTCAGAAGGTTTGTCACCTCATGGGAATTAATGTGACAGATTTCACCAGGTCCATCCTGACTCCACGTATCAAAGTTGGGCGGGATGTAGTACAGAAAGCTCAAACAAAAGAACAGGTAATGATACACTTGCTGTTGATTTTTGCATGTGAAATTATTTCTGCACTTGCCATTTATTGCTGCAGAATCATCCATCCTTCCATCCGTCCATCCATTTATCCATCCATCCATCCATCCATCCATCCATCCACCCATCCATCCGTCCGTCCATCTGTCTGTCCATCCATCCATCCGTCCATCTGTTCATCCATCCATCCGTTCATCCATCCATCCATCCATCCACCCATCCATCCTAACTTATTTTCGCTGACTTCTGCCTTTGTTAGACTTTTTACTGCTGATGATCCCACAATGGGAAGTGTCCATCCATTCATCCATCCATTCAGTCATCCATGTATTATCCATTTGTCTTTTTATCCATCTGTCCATTTCTTTATCCCTCATCTATCCAATACTCAATATTCTCAATATTCAAAATCCCATATCAGGTTGTGAAGATCCAGTACTGAACAAGAACAGCACAGTACCTCACTCACAATCTCATCTTGATTTCTTAGTTGTACATTCAAGGTCAGACCTAAAAGATATGTTTTTGATAATGACTGTATACCCTCTCTAGAGGCATCCCTGACCACTTCTAAATGGTCCTCCTGATGCAACAGGCTCTCCTCAGTTCCAGCTCCCGTGATGGGAAGTATTTAATTATGCACACAGTCATTTCTTAAGACTGACCGCTCAATTCCTTACTGCCACTTTTCTATTGGGTGTAGAGATGGTGTAATTTCCTTTTTTGTTTATTTTTTAAGGACTGATTATGGGTAGGAGGGGAATAAAAGTCTGAGCTGCTCATCAGGCTTATCTGAAAATGTGGCCCACTGCAGATGACCATGTTCCCTCACTTGCCCCCCACAGGCAGACTTTGCTATAGAGGCTCTGGCCAAGGCCACCTATGAACGTCTTTTCCGCTGGATACTCACCCGCGTGAACAAAGCCCTAGACAAGACCCACCGGCAAGGGGCTTCGTTCCTGGGGATCCTGGACATTGCTGGATTTGAGATCTTTGAGGTATAGCTTGGTGGGATCCTGACAGCCACGGTCTTGACTCTTTGGAATGAAGTCTCCTTTGGAGAAACCATTATTTCTGAGAAGGGCATGCAGATAACTACTTAGACTGGGAGGCTGTCTAGCTAAGGTTACACCCTCGAGGGTGTAAGAAATGTATTGGTTTGTGAAACTGAGAAGGCTGGAGCTACAGCTGGGTCCAATAGGCAAGACCTGATCTCTTCCACCTCTCTCCCTCTCTCTCTTTCTTTCCCACCTCTACATTGGTTCTGTTCTCAAGCTGGTTTTCCCCTCATGGTGGCAAAATGGCTGCCACAGCTCTAGATTGCTTCTTGGCAACCCCAGAAATTCTGACCAGCTGCAACTGCTCCCAACAGTCTTAAGCAAAATCTTGCAGTTGAGTCTCACTCCCTCTTACTCACTTAAGTGGGGCCAAGCTCTGTTTTCCAGGTCTTGCTGTACTTCTTGTAATGGGAATGTGGCTACTGGATCCCACGCCCACAGACTGGAGGGACATTCTCAGTGAAAGGGAAGGTCTGGAGATGGACAGATAGTCTGAAACATATCTACTAGAGAATCACTCCCTCTCTGAGTTTCATCGTCCCCATCTGTGCAGTGGGGGGTGAGGAAGGACCCTGCGTAGTTGTTCTATGCATAAATCACTGTACAGCTGAAGGAGATAAGCATCCTCAAGACAGCATGTGTGGGGGCCCCGTGGCGTGAGAAGAGCCAGCCCCGTGAACTCTAGGCGGCCTTTGCTGGGACTCAGCCCGCTCTGGACTCTGGTGCACAGGCTGCCAGCCATGGCACTTTCTCAGGGCCGAGCTTCCCTGGGTGCCATGTCCTCTGACCAAGACGCTCACCGGGCCTCCCCGCTGTCTCGCACTCAGGTGAACTCGTTCGAGCAGCTGTGCATCAACTACACCAACGAGAAGCTGCAGCAGCTGTTCAACCACACCATGTTCATCCTGGAGCAGGAGGAATACCAGCGCGAGGGCATCGAGTGGAACTTCATCGACTTCGGGCTCGACCTGCAGCCCTGCATCGAGCTCATCGAGCGGCCGGTGAGGGCCCACATCACACTCGCATGCGTGTGTGGCCTCGTTCAGCTGTGGCACGTGGACCCTGCCCTCGCCCCACGGGTGCACGGCTTCCCCTGCCACCGAGTCCTTGTGAACTTGATCACACTGTCCCTTAGCCCACATTTGATTCTCAAAGGTATTTTCTTTTTTTTTTAATTTCTCCTCCCCACCCCTCTTCTCCCCTCCCCTCCCTTCCCCTCCTTTCCTTTCCTTCTCCTCCATTCCCTCCCCTCCCTTCCCCTCCATTCCCTCCTCTCCCCTCCCCTCTCTCCCCTTCTCTCAATCATTCATCCCCTAAGGCAAGGGTCTTTGTTTTGTTTGCTCAGGTACCCCTAACTCCTAGAACCACACCCACAGTAGGCACACAAGCCATAATCTGATCATTGTTGAGTGACTGTGTACTAAGCACCTGCTCTGTGCCGGGCCCCCTCTTCAGGGGCTGGGAATGTAACCGTGGACCGGAGGGACCTAGTCCCTGCCCTCCGGAAGGAGCAGACACGAAGCCTGACAAATCTGCTAAAAGCTCTCATAGGGCCTGTGTGGGGAATGATTCAGGGAGGCCAGCTTTGGACAGAGCAGTGAAGAAACACTCAGAGCGCCTGGCCAGCTCAGTCAGAAGAGCATGTGACTCTTGATCTCGGGGTCCTGAGTTCAAGCCCCTTGTCGGGTATAGAGCTTACATTTAAAAAAAAAGGAAAGAAAAGAAATATGCTTCCCTGACCTGAGTCTAAAAAGTGAAGACCGTTTGAGCAGAGTAAATGGCAAGTGTGTAAGCTTGGCCGCGTTCCTGGCACCTTGGCTTAGCCTGTCCCGGCCACAGAGAAGGGCTTTGTCCAAAGGAGCCCTGAGGTGAATTTACGTGTAAAGCAACAAGTTCAGGTGTGCGATCGGCTGTTCAGTGTGTTCTCCCCACTAGGGGGCAGCAGCAAACATGCTCTGCTGGTGCCCCCCGTCCCTCCCCAGTGCAGGTCCACTGGACGCAGGGTAGTTTGAGGATAGATCTGTGGGAGTGGAAGGCATAAATCCATCTTCATATGTAGGCAGAAGAGGTGACATGGCGTGTTTTGGTGGCCAACTCTTTCTGGCAAGCCCGAGGCGCGGGCACGCTAGCTGGGATCCTGCCTTGTTTCCCACAGAACAACCCTCCCGGCGTGCTAGCCCTGCTGGACGAGGAGTGCTGGTTCCCCAAGGCCACGGACAAGTCCTTCGTGGAGAAGCTGTGCACAGAGCAGGGCAACCACCCCAAGTTTCAGAAGCCCAAGCAGCTCAAGGACAAAACGGAGTTCTCCATCATCCACTATGCCGGGAAGGTACTAGCTGCGGGCCCCAGGGCTCTGTCCCCGGGGACGAGGCAGGGTCCTCAGAGCAGGAGTAGTTTAGGAATGGCAGGGCCCAAAGGTGTAAATTAAATGTAAATAAAATCCAAGCAAGTCTTCCTATCTGTTTATCTATAAGGGAGATATTTATACATATATATTCTAATCTCTATAACATTCCAACCAGGGTGACCAGGCAGTTCTTTCTTATTCTTACAGACAATTCTAATTCTTATAGACAGTTCTTTCTTATTCTTATAGACAATTCTAATTCTTATAGACACTGACTCCTCCCTACTACCATTTATTTTTTTTAATTTTAATTTTAATTTTTTATAATTTTTTTATTTTTATATAAACATATAATGTAACCCCCCCCCCCTCTCCCAACACCCTTCCCCCCCCCCCCCTCAGTTTGTTTTATGACATTAAGAGTCTCCTTTGGTTTGTCTCCCTCCCGATCCCATCTTGTTTCATTTATTCTTTTCCTACCCCCTTAACCCCCACCCCCGGTTGCATCTCCACTTCCTCATATCAGGGAGATCATATGATAGTTGTCTTTCTCCGATTGACTTATTTCGCTAAGCATAATACCCTCTAATTCCACCTACTACCATTTAAACCAAAGAGGAAGGGCCAGGTGGGATGGGAGGACTGATAAACCCACCTTTGGGTCCAACAGACCTCTCCCTTACCGCAGCCTGGAGCTTACCGCTGCCAGCTTCTGCTGTCCAGGAAAATATGTGATGGTGGTTTCCTTCCTTCTCCTTGTCCTCTTCTCCTCCTCTTCCTTCTCCTCCTTCCTCCCTGCGCCCCCTCCTCCCCTTCTTCATGGTAATGATGGTCATCACATGAGAGCTGTAATTACCCAGGAGCTTCCCCAAGGCTCCCGAGGGTCCTGGATAATGTGGAAAAAACACAGCTTGGCCTGGCCTGCAGAATCTGAGTATTTTCTTCTCTCTCCAGTGCCCTCCCCTCCCCGCCTCATGCAAACAGGCAAGGCCCTGAACCAGGCATTGGCAAACCATGGCCCACGTGCCACATCTCACCCACAGCCTGTTTCTGTAAATGAAGTTCTGTGGGCTCACAGCTCCTATGTTTACGTAATGTCTTTGGCTGCTTGTGACCCATGGTGACAGAGATGTCATGCCCTGTAGCGCTGAAAGTATTTACTATCTGGGCCCTTTACCAAAAAAGCTTGCCAACTCCTACCCAAACTCAAGGGAGTGTGCATTCCTGTAAGCACACAAAAGAACACTTTCCTCTTTCCTGCTTTCCAAGTGGCTCTTTTCTGTCCCCTCTGCGATCAGGCCTGACGATCACTGTGGCAATCCACATCCCGTCATAACCCCCCAGAGCTATTTTACGAGTTGTTCCCATTTCAGCATCACAGTCATAAAACGAAGGGTTCTGCCACTGTCCGTATTCAAGTCAGGAACTGGAAAAGCTTTACCGATCCCTTTTCTGTATATCGGTGTATCAGAATCTTCGAGGTACAGCAATCACACGCATCAGAGAGGGGACTTGAGGTCCTCACACGTCATGGGATTGTTGCCAAGGCCCCTCTTCATGAGAGGGGAGCCTTGGGGGTGAGGGAGGGGTTTTGCCAACTGCATGGGCTGGGAGTGTCTCCTGGGCTCTGCGGAGGGGAGGCTGCCGGAAACTAAGAGAAGCGGGGATGGAGTCAGCAGGGGGCGCTGTTGGCCGAAGCCCCATCGTCCCAGGGCTCTTTAAAGAACTGATCTCCTGGGCTCTTCATGGGTGTTTGAGGATTTCCATCACCGTGGCTGCTAATGCCATTTCCTCTCTGACCTGGGAAGACCCCGGAGGGAAACAGGAGCCCGTGGGCCCTGGCCTTAGTCGCGGAGGCAGAAGCCCCTGACCACTGCGGTGATGCTTGCAGGTGGACTACAACGCCAGCGCCTGGCTGACCAAGAACATGGACCCACTGAATGACAATGTGACTTCCCTCCTCAACGCCTCCTCGGACAAGTTCGTGGCCGACCTGTGGAAGGACGGTAAGGGCCGGCCGGCTGGAGCTGGGGGACTGGGTACAGAGGGCTCTGCCTCCTTCCAGGTGCCCCTGGTTCACACACCTGCTCCCAGGAAGGGGTGGGCCTGTGTGGGGGTGGGGAGAGGGCAGGGTGTGCGGGTACCCGTGACAACTTGTTGACACAACTTGTCCAGCTACTTCCAGGGTGGTGACCCCTGACCCCTCGGTCCCACACCTGGGGCCTAGGGACACTGTCCTAAGTCAAGGGACAAGCAGTAACAGAGGAAACAGTGCAGGAGGCGCGATGACTTCCCATCTGGGGTCAGAAAGACTCGACTGTGATCTCATCTTGGCCACACACTTGCTGTGTCATCCTGGCTGAGTCTCTTGACGTCATTAAGCTTGAGTGTCCTCCTTAGTAAAACCAGGAAGAGAAGCATAGTCCCCAGCTCTCCTAGGATTATTGTGAGGGTAGAATTAGACCTGGGGCTCTAGCTTAAGCAGGCATCAGGGTCTGCTGGGGGGCTTGTCGAAACTCAGATAAAGTTCTGATACAGCAGGTCCAGGTGGGGCCTGAGAATTTGCATTTCTAACAAGTTGCTAGGGGGTGGTGGTGGGGCTGGTGTTCTGGGGACCACACTTGTGTTCCCTCTGAGAACCAGAGAAGAGCTAATCCATGTTGAAGTGCTTATACCTGCCAGTCCCATAGTAAAGGCTCAGTACATGCCTGCTTCCGTGATGACTGTTAGGGGCGATGGGGTTTTCTGCTTTTGTTCCTGGACCTTGGTGCCCACAGCAAACTGTGTCCTTGCACAGGGCCTGTCAGCCTTGGGCTTATAGGCCTGGACGCCCTTCTTTTAAGCATGGTAGAAAATGCTGGAGGAGGGGTTCTGTTGTGCCACCATTTACTAAGTGCTCGCCATGTCCCAGGCCATGGGATGGGGTAATGGCATCTCACCCTGAGATTTGTGGCCATTTCAGCAAGACCTTTCCCTGAAGGAGCCCAGAGTCTGGCAGAAGACAGAGACAAGCAAAGACATTATGACATGGAGTCATATGACCCGCCTGAGTACAAGGAGCAGAAAAGGGCATTCTAATGCCAGTGGAGTTGAGCTGAACCATCATCAGCCAACTGGATAGAGCTCTGGTCTATAGACTGCTTCATCCCCCAACAGCAGAATGCACATTCTTCTCAGCTCCCATGGAACTTCCACCAAACTAGACCACATTCCAGTCCATAAAACACACCTTAATGAATCTAAAAGAATAGAAAGCATACAGTGTCTGCTCTTCGACCACTGTGGGATTAAACTAAAAATCAGTAAGAGAAAGATAGCTGGAAAATTCCCAAATACATGGAAGTTAAATGACACACTTCTAAACGGCACTTGGGTCTTGGCCCCCATGTCTAATTTTGAAGTGTCTGGGTGCGTTATTTAACTTTCTCAAGTGAAATTTTAAAATATTTTGAACTTTAAAAAAAAAAAGGGAAAACACAACTTACCAAAATTTGTGGGGTGCAACCAAAGCTGTGCCTTGAGGGAAACTCATAGTTATGCCAGTGGTTTTGGCTTGGTATGGGCAGCATCCACTGGGATGGTGGGAGTCTCTCATTCTTTTCTGAAAGAAAAAGAACCTTGGTGGCTGTGATGCCACCACCAATAACACCACCACCTATTCCTTGCTGAGTCCCTATTAATGTGCTAGATTCCTACCTTGGAGTGTTTGCTATACCTTGTGTCCAGAATATTGATTCTCTGAAAATCCACCTAATCACTCACTCAGCTTATCAGAGAGATCACCCCCATTACTCTTTCTCTCCCCCTTTACCCTGCTTTATTTTTATAGGTATGTCTCACCACTTGGAGTATTGTATACTTATATATGTTGTCATTGTTGGTCTCTTTCCATTAGAATATCCATAGAAGGGATGCCTGGGTGGCTCAGTCATTAAGCGTCTGCCTTCGGCTCAGGTCATGATCCCAGCGTCCTGGGATCGAGCCCCACATCGGGCTGTTTGCTCAGTGGGAAGCCTGCTTCTCCTTCTCTCACTCCCCCTGCTTGCGTTCCTTCTCTCGCTGTGTCTCTCTCTGATGAAAAAATAAATGAAATATTTAAAAAAAAAGAATATCCATAGAATATGAGTTGGGAGTGTGTGTGGAGACACAGGGTCTTTGTCATGGCTGTATTTGTGGGCCTGGTGCATAGTAGTCTCTTAATAAATATTTCTTGATAGATGAAGGTCTGAAGGCAGGCAGGAAAGGTAAACCTTATTCACTTCTTCCTGCTCTTGGAAGTAGATGCTGTTTCGACCCCCATTTTGTTGGAGAAACTGAGGCACAAAATGACACCAGGCCAAGACAGTGGCAAGAGAAGGATTTATTTCCAGGTCTCTGTGACAAATTAAGAGAGAGAATTTGTTCTTTTTGTCACTTCAGGAGCTTTCAGATTTCCCAGATAGACAATACATGGAAAGCAGACCTCTGCACACCTCCCCTTATCTATTGCTAGAGGAAAGGTGTTGGCCCACAGAGGAGAGAATTGGGATGGTGCCCACCAAAAGGAAACAGAGGACTTGGAGTTCCACCCTCTGGACCTAGTCCTCTGGTTTATTGTTGGGGTGGAGGGCCCCTGGGTGGGCCAGAGGCTGACACCAACATTAATGTGCCCCACAGTGGACCGTATCGTGGGCCTGGACCAGATGGCCAAGATGACGGAGAGCTCTCTGCCCAGTGCCTCCAAGACCAAGAAGGGCATGTTCCGCACGGTGGGACAACTGTACAAAGAGCAGCTGGGGAAGCTGATGACCACCCTACGTAACACCACACCCAACTTTGTGCGCTGCATCATCCCCAACCACGAGAAGAGGGTGAGGCCACCTGCCTGGCTCCTGGGGGTGGGGACCAGAGTGTACTCCCTGGGGATATCGTCGGGAAGCTTTGGGAAAGCAGACCAGCATAGAGAGGCAGGAGGAAAGCCTCTGTATTCCATGGGCTCCATCTGATGCAAGTGGAAGGTTGTCTGAATTGGGTACCCACTCCCCATCCTGGAGGCAAAGGCGAGGGGACAGAAAGGACTTTGAGCCCTGGACTTTTGGTTCAGGGCATCTAATCGCTTATGCATTCATTATTCTAGTCAATATTTACTGAGCTGCACCCATGCCAGGGACTGAGGATAGAGTGCTGGATAAATTGAGATCCTTGCCTACAGGTTTCTTCCAGTAATCTAGTGCAAGGATGCTCAGCTGTGATAGCGTCTCCCGGGGACATGTGGCCACATCTGCAGACTTTTTTGGCTGTCCTAACAGGGAGCGAGCTGCTGTTCACATCCAGTGTAGAGAAGCTAGCAATGCTGCTAAATGCCTTATGGCACATAGGGCAGCCCTCACAGAGGGAAAGCAGAGACTACGCCCAACATGTCAGTAGGGCTGATGTCGTGGAAGACCTGCTGGGAGAGAGAGATGCATAAGCCGATATGCACAATGCAATATGGTAAATTACGAGAACACCATGCAGCCGGGGCTCCTACTCTAGCCTTGGGGCTCAGAGAATGCTGCCTTGCGAGTGAGTAGGTATCAACTTGGTGAAGTGGAAGGCAGGGTGGGGAAGGCATCCTAGGCAATGGGACCAGTAGAAGCAAAGAAGGGAAAGGTCTAGGCAGCGACTGGGTCATTTCATGCTGACCTGTGATGGTGTGAGGCAGGGATTGGGGAGAGATGGGGCCGAATCCCTTGGCAGGAGCTAGGTCATGGCACTCCTTGTGGGTTGACCAGAGGAGGCCTTTGGGGGGTTTTAATAGCAGGGATATGTCACGATCAGACTGATGTTATGGAAACAGAATGAGCGGTTGCAGGAGGAGACAAGACAGGGGTCGGAAGCACGGAGAGGGCGGTGATGGTGAGTGGATGCCCATTGGGAGTCATCTGGGAGGTAGCCCCTGCAGCACCACTAATGGAGAGGAAGTGAGGGAAGGAGAGGTGATGGGGAGGAAGCCCCAGCTTCTAGCCAGGTGATGCTGGTGGCACCAAGTCCAGGAGAGGTGGCACCTGTACCTCAGCTGGTGCCTCTGTCAGCCATGGTGGCCTGACGCTGGGTCACCCAGGCCTGAGATTTGGGGCTTGCTGCTCCCTGAGTCCCAGCCCCCTGGTCCACCGCTCTGCCTCTCTGCCCTGCAGTCTGGCAAGCTGGACGCCTTTCTGGTGCTGGAGCAGCTGCGTTGTAACGGGGTGCTAGAAGGCATTCGCATCTGCCGTCAGGGCTTCCCCAACAGGATTGTCTTCCAGGAGTTCCGCCAACGGTGAGCCTGCTGGGGCCAAAACAGGGGGCTGGGGTGCAGGGAGGGTGGGGGGAGGGGGTGATCCAGGCCAGGTGGAGGGCTGGAAGGATGCCAAGAGGCATTTCATCAGTAGCTTCTGTCCTGTGTCTCCAGCTATGAGATCCTGGCTGCCAACGCAATTCCCAAAGGCTTCATGGACGGGAAGCAGGCCTGCATTCTCATGGCGAGTCCCAGCCCTAGCCCCTCCCCAGGATCGGACTGCAAACGGGTCCCCCCTCCAGTCCCTGGGGACACTGCCAGGCATTCCTTGGGGTGGGTCCTTCCTGAAACACACCTCACGGACACATGTCACAGCTGAGAATGAGAGCACCTGTCCCCCCTTTCTGCTGCAGATCAAAGCCCTGGAACTCGACCCCAACTTGTACAGAATCGGGCAGAGCAAAATCTTCTTCCGGACGGGGGTCCTGGCCCACCTGGAGGAGGAACGGGACTTGAAGATCACTGATGTCATCATGGCTTTCCAGGCCATGTGTCGCGGCTACCTGGCCAGGAAGTAAGGACCCGAGCACTGTCGCCTTTCTGCAAATGGCCCAGAAACGCCCTCCTTGGGGGCCTCTGCGGCCTCATGCTCTGGTTCCTGCTTTTCTAAGAGGCCACCTGAGTTGGGAAGCATCCTGATCGCCTGGGGCTGCTTCTGATGGGGGCAGAAATACTACCACTGTAGGGATGCACCCTCATTCTAAGGGCTCTCGTCCTGCCTCCCTCGCTTACTTGCTGGTGAACTTGGGCGAGTTACCCTCTCTGCGAGGCTCAGATCTCTCCACTGGAGGAGGATTCTTATTCCTGCCCCATGGGGTTGTGGGAGGGAAGAGGATTTGGCTGTACCCATAACCCCTGTTTAAAAGGGATTCAGAAGGCAGGGTCTTGGGAGATCGGATGCTCCTCCTGTTTTGCGAGGCTTAGGGTCTGCATGAGGGATGGGGCTCCTCGAGGGAAGTCACACCCCACAGAGGACTGCAGGGGCTGGCGGAGGGGCTCTCTGCCCAGGGCAGAGTAAGCCCATTCATTACTAAGTGGACCCAAGAGGGTGAAGGCCAGAACCACGGTGGTGAAGGCCAGAACCATGGTGGTGAAGGCCAGAACTGGGGGATCTGCAGTCCAGGGACAGACCTAAGTGGTTAAATTTCATAGCTAAATTCTCCGATGCGCCCTCCCACCTCCACTAACCCGAGCAGCGTCATTCTTCAAGTTGACCCCTGTACCAAGATGGCAGCCCTGCAGAGAAAGAGGATCCACTGAGCTCCCTCTGGCGGTGGTTTTGCAAACCCACCAGCCCTGAAACCCGAAGAGCCCTGATTTAGACTTGAGATTGCTAAGACACAAAGACACACCCGAGGAAAGAACGGGTCTGTCTGTCACTTTGGGGAAGACACCGCACGGCTGGAGATGTGTAGGACCCCTGTTAGGAATGGTGGAGTGTAGACTGATTACCTAGGCATTGTTTGGACCACGGCTCCGAGTTCAGGGCGTTTGGTGAGCTGGGGGTTTTCCTTGCCCACTGGAAAGGGTTCTGGCCTCCAGATCATTGAATTGGTCTGCGCCCGGACAACGGGCATGTGCTGATGCTCGAGCTTCCTGAAGAATCCGAGCTGGAGAGCAGGGCGGAGGGGTGACGCCCCCCGCGGAGTCGCAGAATCACACGGCTTGGGACCCCA
>RCUC01086307.1:0-31088 GCA_003697995.1 Taxidea taxus jeffersonii
TTGGAGGCACAAGAAATACAGAGGTCTTGATCCTCCTACAGCTTCAGTGGTTTATTCAAAGAGCCCACTGGTACAAAGGCTGAACAGCAGGCAGCTTCTGAGCCTAACGCCAAGAAGCCCCTGCCCTGCAGTCTATCAGTACCTCTGCTGGAATAAGACACCTCACAAAGCTGTCCACCTGGAATGGATGAGCAGCTGGCAGAAAGGACATCTGGGATACTTCCAGCCAGACACAAGGCAGAGATTGCCTGCCAGAACTGCTGATATGATCCGAAAGTTTGCTTAATTTCTATTTGAGCACTCATTCTAGGGGTGGCCAAAAACTCAATTTCAGTCTGATTTGACATCCTTCATCTCTGTGTCCAGAAAGAAGGCTGTTTCTGGGGCACCAAGGCTCTAGGGGACCTTCTAGTCACCATACTTGATAGTATGACTTCTTCAGATCTGAGTGAGCCCTCTTGCTTCTTCTGTAGCCTGCTCTTGAGACCGTGGACCTTTTTATAGGTCTCTCTGGATAAACCACACAGGCATCCCTTCCCAGCACACTTCCAAGAAGAGAGGGCCTTGTCCCTCCTTCAAGATCCATAGACTCCTCTACCCTCATCCACTGTAAACAGGAATGACAGTTTTCAAAAGGGAGCAAATCCTTCTCCCCCCATGTTCCTTATCAAGATACATTATCCATGCCCTGAGTCTTCTCCTCTCTTTGGGGCTTAGGGTTGTTTGGTGTTTGTTTGTTTGTTTGTTTTTAAGATTTATTTATTTATTTAACAGAGAGAGAGAGAGCACGCGCATAAGCAGGGGGAGTGGGAGAAGAAGAAGAAAGCTCTCCACCAAAACCTCAATCCCAGGACCCCAGGATCATGACCTGAACTGAAGGTAGATGCTTAACTGGCTGAGCCACCAAGGCACCCCAGGGGCTTCGGCTTTTAAGAGCCAAAGATAGGATTTCTGCTTTCTGTCCTGCCACCTGCTTCCCCTGAGTTGAATGAGCACAGGACTAGTTCCCTGCTTGAAGAGGGGAAGGCATGAGGAAAGGGCAGAGAGAGTAATAAGAAAATAGATTAATCAGTCAAACCTTCAGAATAACATACTCTTTTTTTTCACAGCTAACTTATAGTTTCTTCAGTTCATATGTTAGCTAATTTCAACCTCCCAACTTGACCTCCACCACTACATAGCTTTAGCCATAGGTGTGAGCATTTTCTTTACACAGAAACACATGTTTCTTGAGCTTTGTGAGCACTTCACCATGCACCCCATTCCCAGTTTGCAATCCACTGAGCCATAGAGAGCCCTGTGGGGTCTCTCAAAGCCTCCTACTCCTCTCCTAAACTGCTGCTGAGGAAATAATCCACATAGCCCGGGGGTGCCACTGGAGGGCAGACAGGGAAGGCATCCTAAACAGAGCTCAGATCAAAAGCACAGGCTTTTCTGTAGGCAAATTCTCACTCCAAACTCCCATTCTGCCAACTATGAACACTGTGATTTTAGGGCTCAGTTCCCTCTAATGTAAAATGTATATAACAATAGTACCTACTTGAAAGGACTGCTGCCATGAAACATGAGAATGTACACAAAGCACCATCCTTAGCATTTGAGGGCTCAATAGGTGATCCTTGCCTTCATTATGATTATCTAGTACATGTACCCCAAACTCTTCTGAAGCTCTTTTGGCCCCTTCCTGTCTACAGGGATCCAAAAAGACCGATGGGCTATGAAAAAGATAAAGCAGGCAACATGGTGTCCATGATGCAATCCCAGGAACAAGGACCCCAGACTTGGTCTCCCAATGACATGCTGGGTGACAGTTCACTAGGCATTGCTTTGGATGATATTGATGCATGGACAACTTCATCAGCATGATAGAAGCACTCTTAATCCCAATGTGGAGGGTTGCAGAAGGCTCTTAGAAAGCATGATACCAAAGATCAATCTGGATAAATGAGTAGAAAGTTGCTAGGTGGAATGGAGGAATGAGAATGAGGAAGAGTCAAAACAGTTACATTAAAGCATGCAAAGTAGAAAGTGAAAATGGAGAACTGAGCAGAAGTCAGGTCATAAACAGCCTTACTGATCATACCAAGAACTTTAGACTTTATTCTGAAGCTACTAAGAAATCACCAAAGGATGTTAAGAAGTAAAATAGTTAGATTTTTATCTCAAAAATGAATGCTGGTTTTAGTGTGAGAAATGAGTAAGAAGCAGAAAGACTGGTAATAGGAAAACAGTAGGAGGCAATTGCAATAATCCAGGTGAGAGACAATGATTCTTCAAACTAAGTCTGTGGTGATGGCAAAGAGATGATGCATAATAATAATTTTAATGGATAATATTTCAGTGTTTCCTATGTGTCAGGCACTGTTCTAAGACCTCTATATGGGTTAAGTCATTTAAGGCTCACAAAAGCTCTTTGTGTCAGGTACCTTTATTATTCCTAATCTTCAGATGAGGAAAATGAGTCAGGGGCCCACATATAGCAAATCTGAAAAGCCATGAGTCTAACTTGGGCAGGCTCACTCCAAAGTTCTAATCATTGCCCTGTACTCCTAGGAAATTTTTGGAAGGAACAACAGTCAAGGATTACCTCTAGACTTGGATAACTGCATTTATAATGGAGAAAAAGGAATTGCAGAGAATGATGGACTGTTTTGGAGAAGCTGACTTTCACACACCCACTGAACATCTGAGAGATGTTGAATAGGCAGTTAGCACAGACTGTCTTACTCACATTTATGTTCTCAGCACCTGGACTGTTAGCAGGTGCTTAAAAAGTGTGCATTTGATGACTGGAAATTTGGAAGTCATCAACAGTCATCTACTATAAGAGTAAATGTGATCACCTAAGGAAAGAATATAATGTAAGAGAAGAAATGGGTAAATGATAGATTCTGAGGAAGAACTAATAAATAAGGAATGGACAATGGAAGATCACTCAACACATTTTATTTCCTCCATGTATATAATATGCAATACTTCTTCCCTTGTTATGACATAATGGTGAGGAAGGGAGAGTGACAGGGTTAGGAAATAGAAAACTATCGACACCAATTAAAATTATCAATACTTAGTTATAATATGCATTTAATCTGTTATAAGAAAATATCCAGCAAGACTTCTAAATAAAAGGATGACTTGGACAGTGAAGAACATGGATGAGGGGAGAAGGATATGGTCTTGCTGGCCAATATAAACTCTGCCTATCAGATAAGGCATGACTTCAATCCCACCCTTGTCAGACCTTTCATGCCCATTTCACTCACTGATGGGGACTTGCACAGACACAGCATCCCTGCAAATGCACTCTAGCTGGTTCATTTCAAAGAACTACTTCAAATCCATATCTACCCAAACCAATGATTACTGGGATATCATAATTCCCAGGGGGAAATGATGATTATAGAAATATTTTTTTTAAAAGGAGGGTCTGTATTATTTTTAATAATGTTTACTATTTATTCACTGATAAAAAGGTGAAATAGTACTGGATTTCTCCTATATACACATAATACTTAGTGGTATTCCCACCAATATATGACATCTCTGGACATTTGATTTTATTATTCCTAAGCAGGGAACGTCTCTTACCACCATTTGTCTTTTGTTTTGGGGTTTTGTTTTGCTTTGTTTTGTTTCCAGAAAGGCTGATTTATTAGGAACTATTCTGACATCATTTTTCAGACTGCCTGGCAGTCTCGGGATCAGGGATGGGAGTCCTCCTGTGATTGTGGTGGACAGGGGTATGGGTCTCTGCACACCAGGGTTCATTCTCCTACACTCCTGTGGATGGCAGCTGAGGTCCTGACAGAGTACAACTTGACATCCCCGGGCCTCCCACCACTCAAGATGCTCAAGGCATTGCTGCTTATACCTCCTCTGAAACCAGTCTGGCCAGACTGCTGCCACCTCTACCAGTGGAGTTCACCACAGAGATGTTCACAATCCCCACCCCATCTCCCACCAACTGTTCTTCTCACCCTCCAGCAGCTTGGGGTAGGTGAGGCTCTCGATGTCCAGGGCCATCTTGACATCCATGAGCTCCTGGTGCTTGCACAGCTGCTGTGCCAGGTCCTGCTTGGCTTGCTGGAGGGTGGCCTGCAGCTCCTCCTACTTGGCACATGCATTCTTAAGTGCCAGCTTCCCATGTTCTTCAGCCTCAGCAATGGCAGTCTTCAATGTAGCACACTAGTTCTTGCTGCTGTCGATCTCAGCCTACAGCCTCTGAATGGCATGGTTCATCTCTGCAATCTCAGTGGGATACTCCAAGGGTCATCCTCATGCTTCCCAACCTTGGCCTGAGGGTCTCAAACTTGGTCTAGTACCAGACCTCAGCCTCAGCTCAGCTGCAGCTCTTTGTCTTCAAAAACAGACCTCAGCCATGATGCCATCTAGGTCCAGGGATTGGCTATTGTCCATGGACAGCACCACAGACATGTCCGAGATTTAGGACTACAGCTCTGCCAACTTTGTCTCATAGAAAGTCTTGAAGACATTGACCTCATTAGTCAGGGTATCTACCTTGGCCTCCATATCTACCTTGTTCATTAAGGCAGCATCTGTGTCCTTTTTCAGTACCAGAAACCAGCTCAGCCGTCAGTGATGGTCAATTTCATCTTGGTACTTGTTCTTGAAGTCTTCCACAATGTCCTGCATGTTCCGCTTCTCTGCCTCTAGGCAGCCCCCATCTAGCTGCAGTGACTCAAGCTGCTTCTACAGGCCAGCAATGTGGGCCTCAAAGATGGGGGAGCGGACAGTTCTGCTCCTGCAGCGGGGCCCACTTGGTCTCCAGCAGCTTGTTCTGCTGCTCTAGAATCTACACCTTATCGATGAAGGAGGGAGTTAGTGTTGAGGGTCTTGATCTTGTGCTCCTCCTGGTGCAACTGCTGGATGGAGGGCTCAATGTCTACCCAGAGCAAAACCAGCAGGCTCTGACTGATGGTGACCTCGTGGATGCCAGTGCCCACTGGGCCTGTGTAGGGGGAGCACAGGACCATGCATGGCCAGGTGGCACCCAGGCTATAGAAGCTACTGCTGCTGAAGCCACTGGGGTGTGTGGAGCTCAGGCACACCTGGGTGCCTCCCTGCCACCTGCCGCAAGAAAGGCAGTGAAACCCAAACTAAAGGCCTGGGAACTTAAGGGATGGACATACTGGCTAGACTGGGCTGGACCAAGCAGTAGGCACAAGGGAGCTGAAGTCTTTTACCATCACTTGTAATAGGTTAGCCTGATAGAGAGTTGTCAGATATGCCAAATAAAATACAAGTACCTGGTTAAATTTGAAATTTAGATCAATAATAATTTTTAGTAAAAGTATGTCCCAAACATTACATGGCTTGAAATATACCTATAACTAGACATCTTGTATTTTATTGGTATCTAGTCTAATAGCAATGGTCTTCTCTTATTTTTGTAGGGTTCATAACATGAATCTGTCTCAGAGACCCAAAGGCCTCTGGTGCTGCGCAAAGGAGAGTTCTGTCCTTGCTGGTTAGGGACCAGCTCTGCTTAAGTGGATGGAAGCTAAGTGGATGGTTCATTTATAAGATGCAGCCTGGCTCCCGGGTTCTCCAAGCTCCCTTCTTCTGAACTTCCAAACCTACCAGGCCAGCCAAAACTCCAGCAAAGAAATACCTTCACTAACTTGAACATGAAATCGGAGGGCAATAATAACACTTTTTTCATATTTGTATTTCCTGCTAAACTCCCCTTTTCTAATTTTAGTTTTGTTTGCCTTTATTTCCTCTTTAGCTTCAATGCTGTCTTTGAGAATTCCCTGAACTGGTGAAAAGTTTTCAAACTGTGGACCCAGCAGGATGGCTATTATGAAATTAAAGGAGAAGCTAGTCCTATTCTCAGGCCACAGATGACAAACCTTGCTTCTCACTACACCCAGAGGAAGCAAGAGGACCATCTTTCAAACCATGGTAATCATCCATACATGAATTGTGTATTGTTCTAAGACATTTACAAAAGTATCCATGCGTCTGTCTACCCCTTCATGAGTTTTGCCAGCAATTACTACTGATCACCTTATCTTACTAACAAGGCAAAACCAAGCCCCACATCATGGAAAGGTACTGGTGCTGGAACCAGGTCTCAGAGTCCCATCTCTGATGAGCAAAGACATAGTAATTACAGTTGTTTTTGAAACAATTCAGGCTTTCTGCACCAGGCTATGCATCTTCACTGAAGAGAAAAAGCCTGGTGTTTGCCCCCTATGTTGGTGGCATTATCGGGATACTCTTTAGTTCTTAATGTTTTTTATACAGGAAATTTTAAAATATTCTCTTTTCCTTTTCCATTCTCTGTACTTCACATGGTTCCTTCTATTCCTTGTCCTTTGGATTTTATCATATCTGTAAAGCCAAATCCCATTCTTATGATTTTCTAGGATGACCTCAAGGATGCAGTTCTCAATGGCTAGTAAAAATTCATTCTTACACCTGTTGACTATATATCAACTCCAAATCTATGCTAGGTACTTCATATCATATCAGCATTTTAAAATGCACACAGGACAGAAAACTCCTATGTGCAAGGTACTGAACAAAGACCATTAACACTTTACAGAACAAAATTTAAAATGGATTATTTTTAAAAGATGTTATTTATTTATTTATTTATTTTTCAGAGAGAGAGAGAGAGAGAGTGCGCACAACCAGGCAGAGTGGCAGGCTCCCCGCTGAGCAAGGAGCCCAATGTGGGACTTGATCCGAGGACCCTGTGATCATGACCTGAGCCAAAAGGCAGTGGCTTAACCAACTGAGCCACACAGGTGTCCCTAAAAATGGATTATTATACTAAAAATTTTAAAAGGCCATAAATGCTCATGGAAGTTTAAGCTCAGTTTTATAAGCTCAGACAACCGCTAAGTTGATAACCTTTATATAGATGAAAGAGAGAAACATGTTTTCTCTTCTCCCTGAAGAGGAAAATGCATTGTTTTCTCTTCACAGCTTTCAGGCACCTGACAGCTGAACTTGGCCTTGGGCCAGTGAGTGGCTCACTTACTCTATTACCACCACGGTAATGAAAGTGTCTTTTGCTCCATCAGTTGCAAGTTTTTGCAGACATTAGACAGAAGCAGTTTAGAAATGTCAGTAGACACCATCCCTCTCTGTAAGGCAGCCCAGTAAGGTGCTGGGACTCTGTGGTGGCTCCTCAGAGAGTCATTCGAAGATGCAGCATGAAGAGCTCCAGGCTCCAAGACTCCCAAGCCAGGCTGAGAAGAGCTGCCCAGGGGATGGCTTTGGCTCCACTGGAACATTCATCCAGGCAGGAGGGGATGTAAAGAGACAGCAGATGGGAGCTCCACAGCATAAATCTTCATTTCGGCAACAACTTTAATTAATTACACAGTTTCAGTAAAATCCTTCAGCCTTTCTGAACGTCCCTTCTACTCCCTCAGGTGGTAGCAAAGATTCTGAATCACCACCTCTCAGCTTTTCTGAGGCATAAGTAACATAATCAAAGGATGCTCAGGGAAACATAAAATGAGAGCCTTAAACTATTCAGCCTTCATTTTCCCTGCCATTATGTCCTAAGACCACATCAAATCCAAAGAAGACACTTGCTCCGGAAGACTTTCCTTCCCCCAAAATTTCTGGGGACAGAATAAGGCCCGGTGAAAGAGGAGGTGAAGCATTTAGGACATATACTGATATACTTAGATACAGGATTTTGTTTTATCTTCTTTTTATCTTTTTATTTTGGTTTCTTATTGATACAAACTTAAACTAGATGATTTTTTTTCACCTCCCTTGGTCTCTATTTCAATATTTGTAACATCAGGAATCTCCATTTGAATGTCTGATGGGCTTCTCAAAGCTAACCGAACCAAACTCTCCAAACTAGCCACTACCAATGGCATCCATAATTCCATGCTGTCATGGCTCATCCAGACACTTGGGGTCACTCTTGACTCTGCTCTCCTATACCCCACAACCAATTCATTAACAAATCCTGTTGGCTCTACCTCCAAAACATCCACAATCCAACCATGACTCCCACTCTCACAGACCTTTCTGGGCTGAGTTGTTATCACCTCTCCTTGAAGAACTGAATAGTCTCTAATTGCTCTTCCTGTTTCCCCCTTGATCACCCCCCTTCCCCAGTCCAGTAACCAAAAGGATTTTTCCTAAACCCTGTGTATCTCTGCCTGTAGATCTTGAAGACAAAGTATGGACAAAGGCTTCTATATATACAATGTAAGAGACAAAGTCTTCTGTGTCCCAGTGAGCAGGAGGAAGGAACAGGCATTAAGATAGGAAAGGAGGTAGAGTCAATAAAAGAAAAGTGTAACTCAATCAACTGATGCTTTGTCCATGGAGGAACTTGTAAGGGGCACCATGAATACCTCTCAGAGCCATGCACCTGGGAGAAGGAAAGAAGCATTGGCTTCTGTCTCCCAGTGATCCAGGGTGCTCCAAAGGCCTGTTGTCTACACCCCCAACCCCATAGTGTTACATGTGTGAGTCTGAGGGGATATCCTATGCACTAAGTGTAAAGGAGCCCAGGGAGGACACTAGGTATGTGGCACAAACTAGCAGTAATACATTTGTAAAATTCAAGATGGAAATGACTGCTGCCATTATGGTTAGAATAACGGGCAAGATTGAGCCTGAAAAGATCATTTCATACTGCTACTCTGTTCACAACCACCCAAAAGCTTTCCATTTTCCCAAGATAAACCCAAGGTCTTCACCATTATGCATACCAGTCTCCGCACTGTATCTTGAAGACCTATAAGTCATGCCGCATTTCAAGGTCTTTGATCTTATACCTCTTCTTTGTTTCCACTTGAAACACTCTGTTCAAATGATACCTCATCAGTGAGGGCTTCCCTGATATGACCTTGCATAGAAAGTCCTAAGGAATACACTCAAAAACTATTTTAAAAATTAGAGTACTAGATCAATATTCAAAAGTCAATTGTATTTCTATACATTAGCAAAGAACAATTCAAAAATTAAATTAAGAAAACAATTTCATTTACTATAGCATCAAAAACAATAACATACTTGGGAATAGGTGTAATAAAAGAAATGTAAGACTTGTACACTAAAACGTTTATGAGATATTGAAAAAATTAAAGTAAGACCTAGATAAATGGAAACATCCCAGTGTTCATTGATTAGAAGACTTAATATTATTAATTAATTTAAAGATTCAAGGCAATCTTATCAAAATCCCAGCTACATTTTTTTCAAAAGTTCACACGTCTGAGAAACAAACTGAGGGTTTTGGAGGGGAGGTGGGTGGGGGGTAGGTGAGCCTGGTGGTGGGTATTATGGAGGACACATATTGCATGGAACACTGGGTGTGGTGCATAAACAATGAATTTTGAAACACTGAAAAAAAATAAAATAAAATGAAAATTTTTTTTAAAAACTCACAAGTTGATTACAATATTCATATAGAAATGCAAGGAGTGTAACGCTAATCAAAATAAGTCAGTCAGAAAAAGACAAATACCATCTGATTTCACTCATTTATAGAACTTATGAAACAAAACAAACAAGCAAAGGAAAAAAAAAGAGAGACAAACCAAGAAACGGACTCTTAGCTATAGAAACAAACTGATGATTACCAAATGAGAGAGGGGGGCAGAAATAGGTGAAATAGGTGATAAGGATTAAAGAGTACACTAATCATGATGAGCACTAAGTAATATATAGAATTGTTGACTCTCCATATTGTATACCTGAAACTAATATAATACTGTTAACAATACTGGAATTAAAATTAAAAACTTCATTAAAAATAAGTTAATTAAAAGAAAATCACTTATATTTAAATTAAAAAAATGCAAGGTACCCAAAATAGCCAAAACAATCTTAGAAAAGAAGAACAAAATAGGAAGACTCACACTTCCTTATTTAAAAACTTACTATAGGGCTCCTGGGTGGCTCAGTGGGCTAGGCCTCTGCCTTTGGCTCCAGTCATGGTCTCGGGGTCCTGGAATCAAGTCCGGCATCAGGCTCTCTGCTCAGCAGGGAGCCTGCTTCCTCCTCCTTCTCTGCCTGCCTCTCTGCCTACTTGCGATCTCTCTCTGTCAAATAAATAAATAAAATCTTTTTAAAAATAAAAAAATTAAAAATATAAAAACTTACTATAAGGCTACAATGATCAGGACAGTATGGCACTGGCATAAGGACAGAGATAAAGATCAATGGAATAGAACTCAGAGTCCAGAAATAAATTCATAGATTGATGTACAATTGATTTTTGACAAGAGTGCCAAGACTATTCAATGGGGAAAGAGCAGTTGTTTCTGAAACTACTGGATATCCATGTAAAAAAGAATGAAGTTGGACCTCTATATCACACCCGAAATTAAAAATTAACTCAAAATGGAGGGGGGGGCCTGGGTGCCTCAGTGCGTTAAGCCTCTGCCTTCGGCTCAGGTCATGATCTCAGGGCCCTGGGATTGAGCCCCGCAACGGGCTCTCTGCTCAACAGGGAGCCTGCTTCCCTTCTTTCTCTGCCTGCCTCTCTGCCTACTTGTGATCTCTCTCTCTCTGTCAAATAAATAAATTTTTTAAAAAATTTAACTCAAAATGGGTGACAGACTAAATATAAGAGTTAAAGCTAAAAAACTCTTGAAAGAAAACATAGAAATAAATCTTTATAACTTAGGATTAGGCAGTAGTTTCTTCAATATAATACCAAACACACTAGCAGCAGAAGAAAAATAAATTGGACTTCATCAAAATTAAAAATTTTATGCTTCAAAAGTTACTATCAACATTAACATTGGTACATATATAGAGCTATCCTGAGAGAAGGCAACCAACAGAATGGGAGAAAGTGTAATTAACATATCTGATAAGGAAATTATATTCAGAATATATTTTAAAAACTCTTACAAATCAGTAATTTGAAAGTTATGATATTGTACTAAAGTTATATGTGATGTAACATACAACCTATAACCTATTTGTAAAATGTACAAAAGATTTGAACTTACATTTCTTCAAAGAAAACACACAAATGGGTAACATGTACATGAAAAATCTGCTCAATCTCACTAATCATTAGAGTTATCAAATCAAAACCACAATGAGATATCATTTCACACTTAATAGGATTGTTATGATTTTAAAAACCAGACAATAACAAATTGCCAGGATGTAAAAAAAAACAAACCTACAACCTTCATATATTATTGGTGGAAAATTGTAAGTGGTGTAGCTACTGAAAAATGGCTTGTTTTGGAAAACACTTCCTCAAAATGCTAAACATAGTGGTACCATATAACCCATCAACTTCAATCCTACATATATGCTAAAGAACCATGAAAACATATAACCACTCAAAAACTTGTACACTAATTTTTATAGCAGCATTGTTCATATTACAAAAAAAGTGGAAACAACCCAAATGTGTATCAACAGATGAACGGGTAAACAGTATGCAGCACATCCATACGACAGAATGTTACCCACTTTAAAAAGGAATGAAGTACTGATGCATGCTACAGCATTGATGAACCTTGAAAACATTAACCAACTGCAAGAAACCAGGCACAAAAGACCATATTGTATAATTCCATTTACATAAAATGTTCAGAACAAGAAAATCCACACAAACAGAAAGAAGATTAGTGGTAGCTCTAGTTTGGGAGAGGAATAAGGGATGGTAAATGACTGCTTAATGAGTAAGGAGTTTTTTTGGGTGATGAAAATGTTCTAAAATTAAATAGTGGTGATGGTTGCACAACTCTGTGAATCACCTAAAAACTACTGAATTGTACACTTTAAAAGGATAAATTTTATATATGTGAGTTATATCTCAACAAAATTGTTATTTAAAAAAATGGACTCTGAAATGTTTGCAAGGATGAGAGAAAGTGGATCACCTACACATTGCTGGTGAGAATGCAAAATACTACAGTTATCCTGGAAGAGAGACTGATAGTTTCTTTAAAAACTGAATATATACTTACCATACCATTCATCAATCACATACCTAGGCATTTACAGAATGAAAACTTACATCCACACAAAAATCTATACAATGATTGTTTATAGTAGTTTTATTTGTATTAACCAGAAACTGGAAAGAGCCAAAACATATGGCAAAGGATGAATAATTGAACAAACTGATACATACCATGAAATACTACTCAGCAAAGAAAAAAAAGGAATGAATTTTTTATACACACAACAACTTGGGTGGCTCTTAATGACAGTATGCTGAGTGAAAAATGCCAGTTTCAAAAATTCATATACCATATAATTCCAATTACAAAAAATTCTTTAAATGACAAAATTATAAACATGGAGAACAAACTAGTGGTTGCTAGTGGTTAGGGATGGAGAAGGGGTAGGAGGAAGGTGTGACTATAAAGGAGTAGCACCAGGGTTGAGTAAGTTGGTGGTTGGTGGTTACATGAATCTACGGCTATGATAAACTGACATAGAAATATACACACATACACACACATACAAATATACACACACTGTATCAATCACTGTTAATTTCCTAATTATAAATAATATTGTACTGAAATTATATAAGAGATAACCATTGAGAGAAAGTAGGTAAGTGTACATGACATTGTTACCTCTGTGTACTATCTTTGCAACTTATAAATCTATAATTACTTCAAAATAAAAGTTTAAAAAATAACTAAAAACTCACAAAACCCTGTTATAGAGGCTCTTTAAAAAGTCCCTTTATAGGGTAATTCAAATCCAGAAGGTACTTAAATTCTTCTAGAATTTAACTCTAAATTCCCAACTCCAAAAACTTATATGTTACAATGCTAAACATGGGAACATTCATAAAAGGGTATGGTCCCCTCACCAAAAAAAGTTCCTTTATAAATGTTCAAGAAAAGAAAAAAATCAATAAATTGAACTTCAGCAAATAAAAACTTTGGCTCTGTAAGAGAGCCTGCTAAGAGAACAAAAGACTAGCTACAGACTGGAAAATATTTGCAAGCAACATATACAACAAAGGACTATTATCTATAATACATAAAGAACTCTCAAAACTCAAAAGTAAAAAAAAATTTTTCATCAAATAAGATATAGATAGATAGATAGATGTACATATATATGATGAACACATAAGAAGATGTTCAACATCATTAGGGAAATGCAAATCAAAACTGCAATGACAAACCACTATACATATATCAGAATTTAAAATACAAAATAGTAGTAATATCAAATGTGACAGAAAGAAACTGCATTACTCCTGCATTGCTGGTGGGAATGTAAAATGATATAGCCACTCTGAAAAATAGTTTAGCAATTTCCTTTCAAAACTAGAAGTGAACTGGGGGGCCTGGGTGGACAGTAGGTTAAGTGCCTGACTCTTGGTTTCCACTCAGGTCTCAGGGTTGTGCCACTAAGCCCTGTGCCAAGCTCCCCTCTGGGCATGGAGCCTGCTTAAGATTCTCTTTCTCTCTCCCTCTGCCCCTCTCCATCCCCTCTCCTATGTATGGGCATGTGCTCTCTCACTCTCAAAAAAAAAGACCTTAATGTGAGGCAGGAATCTATCAAAATCCTAGAGGAGAACATAGGCAGTAACCTCTTTGACACTGATCACAGCAACTTTTTTCAAGATATGTCTCCAAAGGCAAAGGAAACAAAAGTGAAAATGAACTTTTGGGACTTCATCAAGATCAAAAGCTTCTGCACAGCAAAGGAAACAGTCAACAAAACAAAGGGGCAACCCATGGAATGGGAGAAGATATTCGCAAATGACACTACAGACAAAGGGCTGATATCCAAGATCTATAAAGAACTCCTCAAACTCAACACACACAAAACAGATAATCACATCAAAAAAATGGGCAGAAGACATGAACAGACACTTCTCCAAAGAAGACATGGCTAATAGACACATGAAAAAAATGTTCATCATCATTAGCCATCAGGGAGATTCAAATCAAAACCACATTGAGATACCACTTTATACCAGTTAGAATGGCTGAAATTAATAAGACAGTAAACAACATGTGTTGGAGAGGATGTGGAGAAAGGTGAACCCTCTTACACTGTTGGTGGGAATGCAAGTTGGTGCAGCCATTTTGGAAAACAGAGTGGAGATTCCTTAAGAAATTAAAAATAGAGCTACCCTTTGACCCTGCAATTGCACTACTGGGTATTTACCCCAAAGATACAGATGTAATGAAAAGAAGGGCTATCTGTACCCCAATGTTCATAGCAGCAATGGCCACAGTCACCAAACTGGTAAAAAACAAAATGCTCTTCAACGGATGATTGGATAAAGAAGATATGGTCCATATATACAATGGAGTATTATGCCTCCATCAGAAAGGATGAATACCCAGGTTTTGTATCAACATGGAAGGGACTGGAGGAGATTATGGTGAGTGAAATAAGTCAAGCAAAGAGTCAATTATCATATGGTTTCATTTACTCATGGAGTTTAATGAATAACATAGAGGACATTGGGAGATGGAGAGGAGAAGTGAGTTGGGAGAAATCAGAGAGGGAGACAAACCATGAGAGACTATGGAATCTGAGAAACAAACTGAGGGTTTTGGAGGGGAGTAGGGTGAGGGGTTGGGTGAGGCTGTTGGTGGGTATTATGGAGGGCACGTATTGCATGGAGAACTGGATGTAGTGCATAAACAATGAATTCTGGAACACTAAAAAGAAATAAAATTAAATTAGATTAAATGTTTTTAAAAAAGCTAAAAATGAATTTACAACTTAGAAATTGCACTCTTGACTATGTATCCTAGCAGAATGAAAACTTATTTTCATGAAGAAACTTGTACACCTTTCTTCATAATATCTGAAAACCTGCAAACTACCCAAATTCCCCTCAATAGATGGATGGTTAAGTAAACCATGGTACATATATACCATGGAATAGTATTCAGCAATTACAAGGAATGACTATTGATATAGCAACTTAGATGAAAGTCAAGGAAATTATGAGTGAAAACATCAGACTGTATGATTAAATTTACACAGTCATGAAATAACATAATTATAGCAATGGAGAACAGATGAGTGGTTGCCAGGGGTTAGGGATTCAGGAGAGAAGTGTGAGGTTAGCTATAAAGGAATATCACAAGAGAGTCTTGTAGTGATGAGACAATTAAGGATCTTGATTCTATTTGTTGTTACATGGAGATATACACGTGATAAGATTATACAGGTATACACACCCACACATATGCATGCATGCGCAAATGATACTTATATAATTACTGAAATCAGAATAAGTTCTATAGATTATACCAATACCAATTTCCTAGTATTGATATAACAGTTACACAGTATATTAACTCATGGAGAGGCTAGTTGAGGGGTACATAGAACTTCCCTGTACATTTGTTTGTACCTTTTGGTGAATATATAATTATTTTAAAAGTTTTTTAAAATAAATAAATAAATAAAGTAAAATAAAATAAATACAAATAAAAAGTTTTTTAAGAAAGAAAACCAACTTCTCTCCCCCAGCCCCCTTCTATATTTCCTATTCTTTCTTCTCACACACACACAAAAAAGAAACTGAAGAGTAACTTCTTCAAATTTTAAATAGCAAACAACAGAGGCCTATTTTTCTTTGCTTACAGACTTCTGTTATGTTAAATTATTTATTCTGTTATTCTGTTATTAAATTATACATTAAATGAAAACATTCTACTAATATATTAATAGGGGAAAAATTAGGTCTATACAATCATGTGGTTCAGATTAAAATGTCTGAAGTTTATATAATCAAAGAAAGCCAAGCACAACATCAAACTGTCAGACAAATTAAAGTTTTTAATAGTTTTTTAAAAGAGATAATATATAGTAATCAACTGTTTCATTAGCTTTAAAACTGCCTACATTTAAATGTTTACATACTAGTTCCCAGTTTAATTTGAACGAATTGTGCACAATTCAAATATGCTTTCTCTAGATTTTAAAACTCTCCAAATGTAAAGACCATTTCCCCCCACTGGATATACACGGTGAGTTAAGATTTGAGAAAAATATCCTCCTTCCCTTAGATAAAAAGAATTAAGCATCTGCTTGGATTCAACTCCAACTTGGCTAATTGAGGAAACACTGATGATCTATAGAACGCATTATAGAAAAAGTCTGGTAAAAACTCAGAAGGAAAACATGCTGAGAGCACAAGGAATTCTCCAAGAATGGGTATTTGACTCTAAAAAGAGGGTTAGTGAGAGAAGAACAGGAAAAGTCCAAGCTGCAATGTAAATTAGGATGATGCAATAGGAATAAGATCTTTTAGGCTCTGAGTGAATCATAAACATAAATACAGAATTCCCTAAAAGGGCTATGAAAATGAATTATGAAAGGAAGACTGTCTGGAAGTGTCGCTATTTGCAAATCTCCCTTGGGTATTTTAATTTCCTTCACGTGAGCATTAGCACAAATCTTCCTAAGTTAGTAGTCTGCGCTCTCATTTATTCAGCACAATTAACTTTGCCTCATCTTCTCAAGCTGTCATTTCCTGATGAGCTTTGCCTACTCTTCTTTATCTTCTATTCTCCTTTCTTAAACTAGGGGTTTCAGATCACTGTCACTGTATTCCCTGTCTGGAGAGAGAGCCCTTTCACAGCAGATCCTCAAAGAAAAGCAAATCCTACCCAAACCCAATCATGGCGTCTTTACACCCCACCAGGGTTGTGCCCCAAGAGAAGCTGAAAGCTCCAGAGACCATACTTTCAGCTTACAGCCCCTCCCAGGACAGAGCAGCCCCCAAGAACATGGGATTGAAGCCAGCTTCCACATCTTCAACTTCAAAGACTAAGAATGAGGGCTACCACCTTCCTTGTCTAGGATCCTATCTCTCTACATAAGAAATTTCACATGGGAAAATCAAGGCTCCATCCCCTGCTCCCATATTTTCAGTGGGAAGCACCCTCAGTAAGCTGTCCCTACCTTTACTGTGACAAGAAAAAAATATAGGTTAATTTATGATAGCCTCCGGACCCCCCGATTAATTTCTCTCAATGTGTGAACGAAGATCTTCACGTAAAAGATGTTTAGAGCATTATTTATCCCCTTCACTCCTGCTAAGTAACATCAACTTTTAGTTTTTGGACTTAGTATCTGAGTGGTAAATAGGGATATCCCAAAATAAGGACTATGAATTCAGTATTTTCTAAATTAATTTGTATTCTGTTCACCCTAGCAGCATAAAATACCTATAAAATGGTTAATTCATGTGTGAAGCCTGTTATTTACTTAGTTCACGGCCAATATGTGATCTATCCCTGTGCTGACAGATCCCTTTCAATAGTTCTTCATCCCATTCTCGCATGGGAAAACACTGTTCTGGGGAATGTTCCTGAAGCAATGAGTTGAAAACTGTTTCTTATGGCAGGAACACATTAGGCTGGGATTTTAAAAACATGGCCATGGATAATGCAAGTGAAATTTAAAATACCATGAAAAGAAAACACAGTGTGCAAGTGACTTGGAAGCTTCACTGAGATATCCTGGGGTATCACTTATGAACACCAACTTAATTGCCCTGCCAGACCGGCATGCCACATGCGAGACCTTTAGGTCAAGGCAGGTCTTTCCCAGCTCCTAGAGGAATCTTGTGTCTCGATACTGCTTTCAGTCTCACTCACTGTTTCTCTTTTTCTGCTTCTTTTTTGATGTTTTGTTTCTGGGAGAGTTTGCACTGGCCACCATCTTTTCTGACTTTCATCAGAAGCCTGCCTTTGATTATATGGTCCAAGATGATGAAAAGAAAACTTGTCTCTTCATACTTATTTGTTTATCTTGAGGATTCTGACATCTCCTGGCTATCTCTTTGTGTTTTGTCTTGTTTCTGCACCATTATGAGTTAAAATCACTTAGGAAGAGAAACTGTTATTTCCACTAGAATGAAGAGTAGCCTATGAACCGAGGAACAGCTGACCTGTGCACCTTTGAGATCCGTCGTATATTCCTGGCCATCTTGTTACCCAGCCACAACCTACCAGTGAGTTCTGCAGACTGGTGCTGCAGTTACAGAATGGAGGCCGCTGGTCCTCTCTGTTACGTGTGTGTAAGTGAGTATTGTCTTTTCCCTGCTTCACAAAAGTAGAGGAATTAGCCTTTTTAAATGGTTTCTGAAATTTTCACAGTTGTATTTATTTGCCTAATAGAACCTAGACACAATAAACACTCTCTTTATATAAATAAATAGTTTATGAGTAATTGTGGTTCTTTCTGTATGTGTCCTATAATAGTACTTGTGCTCATTTTCTCTCTCAAGAATTAAAAAAAAATTAGCTGGACATTAAAATTTGTAATATGTATACACTGTAGGTTATATAATTCAATTAGATCTACCCCCATTGGAAAGAAAGTGCAAACAAAGATTTAAATGAATGAAACTGGTTTTGTGTGGCTTTGAAAGCAGACAGCTCAGCCTCTGAAAGAGCTTTGTGTAGTTTGGACAATTTTGAAAACAATTGTGTGAATCAGACAGAATGTGAACTGGAAATGGGAAGGCAGGATCAGTGCTGGCTTGGCTGGTGCTTTACGACCTCTAGAGAAAAGAGAAGGGTTCTGAGTACAGGAGTCTCCCTTACCCATGGGGGATACATTCCAAGACTCCCAGTGGTTATCTGAAAACTCAGACAGTACTGAAACTTATACATACTACATTTTTTCCTATACGTGCATGCCTAAGATAAAGTTTAATTTGTGAATTAGGCGCAGTAAGAAATGAAAATAATAATAAAAAATTAAAAAATAAAATAGAGCAATTATAACAATATACTGTAATAAAAGTTATATGGTCTCTCAAAATATCTTACTGTACTATACTCACCCTTCTTCTCGTAATGATGTGAGATGACAAAATGCCTATGTGATGAGATGAAGGGTGGCGAACGATGCAGGCACTGGGACCTAGCATTAGGCTACTACTGATCTTGTTTCTAAAATAAAGAAAAATCCAGCTATAAACTCTAGCTCACCCAGAAGTTGGTAAGATTCTTCAATTGTACGAGGGCAAGTGTTTCCTGAGCAAACATACTGGTATATCTTGCCTACCTCCAGCGAAAATTTAAAAATTAGGTTATAGACTCTTTAAAATTTATCAACCCTCCTGTTTTGATTGGCTTATAAAGACTAATAAGTGTACATACATTTAAAGTAAAAGAAATCAAAAACCATTACTTGAGCTTCTAATGCATTAAATAAGCTAGTCCTTCAAGAAAGCTTCAGACACCCACTGGAACAGAATCTCAGGGGGAAAAAAAGTGGGGGAGGGCAGGGAAGCTGAAATTAAATTATTGCCCTTGGTTACTAAGTTCCAAGATATGATGCAAATAAATACAAGTTGTTAGGGAAAAATAATTCTAAGAGAACTTTAGTACTTTAAAGCAAAAGTTAAAGAGTTTTTAAATTTGTATATAAGTATAAAATGAAGTTCAGACAATATTGCTAATGAAGGTGAATTCTTGACAAAATTAACTTTTCCCAGCGTGAAAAACGTTAATATAATAATCTACTTTATAAAAAACTTGGTTTTATTTTCCCATGAAAATCTAACCATTTTAAGCTATCCAAATTCTCCAAATTATCCAAATTTTGTGGGTCAAGTAAATCTCATTTCCACAAAATATTTAGAATTACAGAAAATAAAAATCATAAATTTTAAATTAAATTAGAATAAACCATGTCTTTATTTAAAAGAGTTAATTCTTATGAATCTGTACCAAAAATTAAAATGTCACCTCTCTGGTAAACTCTTAATACCAACAGGAACTGTGTTTTAATGTATTACATAAACATAAATAAATAATTTCCAAAATCCTCAGTTAACTATGAGAAATTTGACTCATATTAATTGAGAAGTTTTTGGTTACTTGAACAATCCTTTAAAAATTTAAATTCATAGAAATAAAGAGAATGTAAGGATGCCAAGCATAGTTTATATACATGCCTCTTTTTTAATATACATTAGAAGAAGCTGTCAGTTAATAGGTGGACACAGTTGTGCAGATACCTTGGGGGCATATTAGCATACACAGTTCTTTTTCTCAGCTCAAGAAAGGTGAACGGGATGTAGGTGACCACAGGCAAATGCATACTATGTGCACATATGAGGCACAGCCATCCAAACCCACGCTCTGTCTGTCTGTAAGAAGCTTGTGTTGCGACTGGTTTCCCAGAAGCCCACGCACCTGTGCAGGGAAGTCAATCATCTAGGTTAAAGTTTGAAACAAATTAAGAAAGAGAATGAGACTATACATTACATTAATCATTATAAGTAATACAAAGGAATATGAAAATATTTATAAAATAATGGATGTGATTTTCCTGTTGGTTTATATAGGGAAAACATTGTGTCTTAAAATTTGATTATGCAAGAATGTGAAAAGAAATAGTAAAAAAAAAAAAATTTAAGGCTATACGATGAGTTGTAGAAGATCAGAGGGAAATGAATTGTATTTTTCTTGGTCTTACATCTGCAAATAAATTTGAAAGAAGTACCTAGGAAGTATTAAAATGATTGCTAAAATTGGCTTAACTTTGAGGAACTAATTTATAAGGTAGAATTCAGGGATAGGCAACCTGTTTCTATAAAGGGCCAGACAGTAAATACTTTCAGTTTTGTGAGCCACAGATCTCTACTGCAATTATTCAAGTCCTCTGTTGTAGCCTCAAAACAGTCACAGACAACAAATAAAAGGATGTGGCTAGATTTGACCCATGAGCTCTAGCTTGTGGAGCCCAGAGACAGATAAAACATTATGAATTCTTTAATGAAAAATGCTACATGGGTGGTATATAAAAAGAGTAAAACTAGAATTTAGTTTCCTTCCAATGAAAATGACAAATTGATCTTTGAGTAACAATTTGCTCTTCATAAGAAATAATAAAAATCATTCTATATCTTCTCTATGTTCAGCAGCCTCTTAACTCTCTGTACTTCCATTATTTGTTCTTGAATCAATTTTAAGAAGAGCCCACTTTTGAAAAAGCTACCATTTCTAGTAATTATAGTTTCAGGCTGCTAAGGTTATTTTCTTTCTTGTCTGAAGCAAATCATTTCTTGCCTTTAGGCATCTATGACTTAAGCATATGCTATTTCCTCTGACAAATATTTTGGATATTGCCTTTCCTAATATAGGCCCCACATTCAAAATAATTCATCCTTTATAACCTAATCTTCGAGATTTTCCAGACAGGATAGCATCAAAGATTTGCCTCCCCCCACACACACCTTATAAAAGAAGAATTACTGGAAATAACTGAATATGTTGGAAAGTCTCCACATTTTTACCTATCCCATTTATCAAAGCCCACAATAATGAATAAGCTAGAATATCAAAAGGGAAGTTCAACCTCCCTAAGTTAATTATATACAAGTAAAATGTTACTAACATGAATATGTTTATGAATTGAATTACCTTTCAGATTGGATAGAAATATATTGATTTTACATACAAAGATTGGCATAATAACTCCCAACAACTGAAATTTTTTTAATTAAAATTGTTTCTAGGCTTAAATATCCTTGCTAATTAGAAAAATGATAACAGGGGCAACTGGGTGACTCAACCAGTTAAGTGTCTGCTTTCGGCTCAGGTCCTGGGATTTAATTCCACTCATCAGAGAGCTTGCTTCTCCCTTTCCCTCTGCTGTTTCCCCTGCTTGTGCTCTCTCTCAATCTCTCAGATAAATAAATAAAATTTTAAAAGAAAGATGATAACACTCACATTACAGTATGACTTAAAATGTCCTGAAATTTGTCAATGTCCACAGTATACTTTTAATCTAGAAGTAATCACTGAGTAACTCCTTATAAATTCCATAATGCATTATACACCAAGAGAGGCAACCATAATCTTGTGACATTATTTATCATAATAAATTAATTCAAGTCATCTGATCTCATCACAGACAGTTACTTTTTGTGTTTTCCTCAAAGTTGCCTAAAGGTTCCTGCTACAAAATTCAGATCAGAAATCTGAGTTTTCTGGAAGAAATATCCAAAAAGCCTCAGTAACTTCTATGTTCTCTTAACCAGTTATATCAAAGTAATAGACAATTGGGCATAGGCTTGCCAGGGGAAACTGACACTGTCATCACTAACAGACATCTGTCAGTCTGTACCAATGTCTAAGTCAGTAATTCCAGGACTCTTAATCCAGAAGCAGACAAACTGATAAAAGTAAGCTGCTAACTAACCTAAGATCAGCAAAACAAGAATCGCCTAGGAACAAACAAAACTGACTCAGGTGTGATTAATGATGAATTTTAACGCGAGAAGGTCATTTCTTCTTGATCTGTCTCTATACCTCAGTTTAATAGGCTATTCACATAAACATAAGTGTGTGTGTATATATATAACTAGAATAAAGCATTCTTCAAATGGTATCTTGTTTCAATCAAACTCAAAATTCAGGGAAAAAAATCTACAAAAGTTCTTAAAATTATAACCTAATCATCAGGAGAATCTAAGATCTATGATCCTGGAAAAAGTGGCATAAATTGATTGGCCTTTTTCAAAAAATAACTCAAAAGAGGGATAACCATGATTAAATATTATGCAAAATACTAAATCTTTTTACTTTCTGAGATCATGTTATTTACATAGACTTAATAAGAATATGTCCTTCCTTCTGCCAAAATATAATTGAAAAAAGTCAAATTTATAACCTTTCCCATGCTAGAAATGTCACATAGAAAAATAAATGTCATTTAATTGGGCATAATAATAAACCTATGATTAAAGAATAGAAGCTATACATCATATGTGAAAATGATGTCTATAAATTTTCTATTAAAAATTGGCTGCACCTGTTTTGTGGCTCGTGCTATCCTAACTTTATTGAGGGTACAGAATGTAATATCCTAGCTGGAAACAGTGAGAAAGGGGACAAGTCCCTGCAGTTAACAAGTACCACAGGAAAAACCTGAGAGAAGAGAATTGGACAGTTCTTTGTACCTGGTCTCGGTCAACAAACTAATAAGGGAATAAACATACTTCTCACACATAAAGAGGATAAAAACTCAGCCCTGAAGACGTTCTAAAACTTTCAGACAGAAACTAACTCCCAAGCTTTAGTACCCTATGGCTCTAGTTTTATTAACCACATCAAAAGGAGATATTTTTGCATTAATCAGCATTTCCTGCTCTACTTATAAAACCAGGCAAATAAAACAACAAATTAATTATGGGCATCATAAAAGTTCTAAGCACACAGATGTGATCAAGCTATCACCTTTGAGGAAGGACTGGGAGGGTACTTGAAAGCAAATCGGTGACCTTGTTCTGCCTCTTTTATGAGCTACTGCAAACCAAGCCCAACACCATGAAGTACTTTGCACTTGAGAACAATAATAACCAGAAAGCAACCAGAATTGCCTGGTCTCACTCTGATTCTCAAAATAAATGAGACCTTGAGCCATTAGGCTTAAAAAATTTCAGTTGCTGGGAGTTATTATGCCAGTTTTTATTAAGCTTAAAAACAACAATAGAAACATTCTTCCTGACTTCAGAAGTCTTGCTGCCCCCAGATACAGATAACCTTTGAGTATATGAGAACTAAGTGAGAAAACTTGTTTTTCCACCATCAACATACTACAGTCATCTTGCATACTTTAATTTCTTTCCTTTAAATAACTGTTACAGATTTTATTTGGACATCCGTCTTTAAATCCTGGACTCCCTTGCAAAATCTCTTTTCAAGTAAGCTCCTTTTCTATTCTAAATGCTGTTGTCTCGGTGGCTTTCTCCCACGTGTAAGCCCCTCTGCTCTTCCACAAGGATCCCCTGCAAAGTAGCTTCGAGAAATTCCCTGTGATCTTGTGTGAGACACCCTGACCCTGGCACGGTTACAACGAGCAGGCTGCCACCCCTTTGTAGCCCACAGGATGTCCACTGCCAGGTCCTGGAAAGCTGCAAACGGCTCTAAGGCTCTTTTGTTGGCCACCCAGCCATCTCTCCAGCACCACCAGGTTATCATCCCTTTTCAGCCAAGAAGCTTCTTTCAAAATGACCCTGGGAGGGAGGAAAGAGAAGGCAGGCTCAGAGGAGGTCTTTGGATATTAAATCAGCCCACGCATAGAAAATCCACTGTGGCTAAATCTTCTATTTCCTTTCCCTTATGAGCCTGTCTATATGAACAGAGTCACCCTGCCTCTCAGCCGTTATCTGCCTCTTCAAAAAGTTAATGCAGCTTCCAATTAGATCTTTTTTTCCTCCTGTTAATCTTGGTTCTGAAACCAGACTGCTGCTCTTCCTCTGCTGTCGTCCCAGTAAGCCAAGTCTCAATTAGCCAGCCTAGTGGTGATTACCATCTTGTCGCTTCACCGTTCAGACATTCTTTAATTTCCTGGAGCATGCCAGCCCCTTTCCTCCCATCTTCCCTCCCTTCAAAGCACTTTTGCTAAAATTGCAGCCCACGATGTCTCAAGCTGTATTATTCTGCAGTGGGTGGAGGGCTGACAGGAAGGATGCCTTTTCCAGTTTGTCCAGACACATTTGCATGTAAGGAATCTTAGATGAGAGTCTTCTCCTGGTGCTACCACAAGTTTCTAGATGTCCCAGTGAGACCCTCTCCTGACCCTGTGGGCCTAAGGAGTTTTGATGGAGAGGCACCTGGTGGTCAGTAAGAATGTGCCTTGGCCTCAGGTCCCTGGGATCGAGCCCCACATCTTGCTTTCTGCTCAGCAAGGAGTCTGTTTCTCCTTCTACCTCTGCCACTTGTGCTCTCTCACTTGCTCACTCATTCTCTCTCTCTCAAATGAATATACAAAATCTTAAGAAACAAACAAAAAAAGGAATTTAGTTGGAACTACTCCCCAAAGCAGACATCAGCTTTAAATTTTAAAAGAGAACAGGGAGGATACAGGCTCTTGTTTTCAACTATAAGAGATGACTGGCTGAACCCACTTATCAGTAAATCTCACCTCAGAAGTAAATCAAAATTTTTAGAGTTCTATTTTAGTTCTGCCAGTAACTGAGTAGAACCTTGAGTGGACGTTGAGCAGAGCCAAATACTGACTGCAGTATTTTTGTCTATAAGATTAGGAGTCTTCTGTTTCACTTAAAGCTAAAAATACAAACTTATTCTCCTTATTATATTCTAAAGGCACATGAAAATGAGACCATGGGAAAAAGAGACAAAGAAAATGAGGGAAGAGCAGACAAGAGATTTCCAGAAAATTTAGAAGCTGGAATGTGAATCAAGGGATTAATAGAGAAGTCCCAAGTGAGGATTGCACCAGAGATCGATGAAAGTCATCTCAAACTGCAGACCCTCAGAAGACTCAAAAACTGGAGACTAATAGGCACAGAAGGTGGGAACAAGGCAGGAGGTGAAGGGCAGAGGGGAGAGGAAAAGCACTGAAAGTCATCAGCAGGGGCTTCTTGTTGGCTCAGGAGGTAGAGCATCTGACTCTTGATCTCAGGGTTATGAGTTCGAATTTGAGCCCCATGTTGAGTGTAGCAATTAATTAAAATAAAAATATATTTTTAAAAAGGGGGCACCTGGATGACTCAGTCAGTTAAGCATCTGTCTTCGGCTCATGTCATGATCTCAGGGTCCTGGGATCTAGCCTCACATCGGACTTCCTGCTCAGCAGGGAGCCTGCTTCTCCCTCTCCTTCTGCTGCTCACCCTGCTTGTTCTCTCTCTCTCTCTCTCTCTCACTCTCGCTCTCTCATAAATAAATAAATCAATAAATAATCTTTTAAAAAATAAAAAACAAAATAAAAAGCGGGGGGAGGCACCTGTGTGGCTCAGTCAGCTAAGCAACTGCCTTCAGCCTCAGTTCTGATCTCAGGGTTCTAAGGTCGAGTCCCACGTTGGGCTCTCTGCTCAGCAGGGAGTCTGCATCTCCCTCTCTCTCAAATAAATAAGTAAAATCTTTAAAAAAGTTAAAAAGAAGATCATCAGCAGAAGGTTGAACTGCAGTTCCCTTCCAGCTCACCAGCCAGACCATATATATCCCTTCTACCTTCTGTCTTCCATTGCAGGACACTGGAGCTTCATTCTGGTGAGGGAATTAAACTAGTGCCTCCAAACTCCAGTGCATAAGGCAGAGCAGAGGCATCTACTGAAATGAGGCTAAACAGATAAGTGGAAGCCTACTTTCTGAATCAGAAGTCCACCAGCCCCCTATTCAGCTTCAGAACTCCCCAGCTAATCAGAGCGCAAACAGAAGGACATTGGTAGATTCTTCTCTAAAGAAATCAAATGGTCCCAGAAAAATAACTATAAGGGAGGAAAAAAATTCTTCTCTTAGATTCCATGTTTGTGAAATAAAGTAACAAGAAGACATATAAACAAGAAAAAACAGAATCTAACATGTGTATTGTGCATACATGTGGGAGAATTCGGTGATGATCAAAAGGGGTGGTTAGAACTTGAGCATTACGTAGCATCTTAATAAACAACAATAAACATTTGGAGAAGTAACAGGACATAGGAAAAGAGGTTTAAGCTTTTACAGATAGCAGACTGTGAGAATGTAAATAAATGGGAGAAACTTGGGGCACCTTGGTGATCCAGTCAGTTGAGAGTCTGACTCTTGATTTGGGCTCAGGTCATGATCTCAGGGTCACGAGACTGAGCCCCACCTCGTGCCCCATGTTGGCCAATGGTTGGTGCGGAGTCTGCTTGGGCTTTTCTCCCTTTGCACACCCACCCCCAACCCCCCCTCATGTGTGCTGTCTTTCTCTCTCAAATAAATAAAACAGGAGCACCTGGATGGCTCAGTCAGTTAAGCATCTGCCTTCAGCTCAGGTCATGAGCCCAGGGTTCTAGAATCTAGTCCCGATCAGGCTCCTTGCTCAGTGGGGAGCCTGTTTCTCCCTCTGCCTGCCATTCACCCTGTTTGTGTACTCTCCCTCTCTTTTTTTTTTTTTTTTTTTACTTTATTTAAGCTTTATTTAAACATATGATGTAACCCCACCACCCTCACCCAACCCCTCTTCCCCCCACCCCCCTCAGTTTGTTTTATGACATTAAGTGTCTCTTTTGGTTTTTCTCCCTCCCGATCCCACCTTCTTTCATTTTTACTTTTCCTACCACCTTAACTCCCACCCCCGTTGCATCTCCACTTCCTCATATCAGGGAGATCATGTGGTAGTTGTCTTTCTCCAGTTGACTTATTTCGCTAAGCATAATACGCTCTAGTAACAAATAAATAAATAAAATCTTTTTAAAAATTAAATAAATAAAATAAATCATTTTTTCAAAAAATGGGGGAAACTAATGGAAGATAAGAGTTAATTATTTATTATGTAGATTCTTCTTGGTGCCTGTCTCTGGGTTAATAAGAACCTAGAGTTCTCCCCTGGTGATTAAGAGTTCTTCCCTTCCTGATATAGGAACAGGAGACACATTTATTAATTTATGGCCAGCTCTTAGGCAAATAGGGGGAGGACAGAGAGTTTTCCTTATATCTGCTTCTTCCCAATTGCCTTCAGCCCAAAATAATCCTCATGCCAAAGTGTCATATTTTGGAATGACCTATTCTGATACAGTGTATGACCCCTAAAAATGATCCAAAGTGCTGAGTATTTGGGTTTCCCAAAGAGACGGCCAATCATTCTATATGAAGTTTATAAAATGACATGTACACATAAACACAGCTTTCAGTCAACTTTTTAGGACCTTGCTCCTAAATATGAAAACATCAAAAGCATCCTCAGATATTTGAGGATAACCTAACATGAAAGATCAAGAACCAAACATACAAAGAGAAGAAAGAAACTCAAAGGAAAGAGAGGTACTATAGGCAATAACCAAAAAACAAAATATACTGATTAAATATACTGATCAAAGCAAGGGGTGGGGGCACTTGGGTGGCTCAGTGTGTTAAGCCTCTGCCTTCAGCTCAGGTCATGTTCCCAGGTCATGATCTCAGGTCCTGGGATCAAGCCATGCATCCGGCTCTCTGCTCACCAGGGAGCCTGCTTCCCCTTCTCTCTCTGCCTGCTGCTCTGCCTACTTGTGATCTCTCTCTCTCTCTCTGTCAAATAAATAAATAAAATCTTTTTAAAAAGATTAAAAATAAAGATCAAAGCAAAGGGCATCTGGGTGGCTCAGTTGGTTAAGTGTCTGCCTTCAGCTCAGGTCATGATCCTGGGGTCCTGGGATTGAGTGCCACCAGGCTCCCTGCCAGTGGAAAGTCTGCTTCCCTCTCTCCCTCTGCCTGTACCTCCCTGATCATGCTCTCTTTCTCTCTCTCAAATAAAGAAATAATATCTTAAAAAAAAAAAGGGAAGGAAATGTAATCAAGCATACACCTTGGTTCATCAGTGAACAATACATTTTCATAATAAGGAGAACATTTAATGTATTTAATCAAAGACTATGATTATACTCATGGAATGAAAAGAGTGACAAAAGAACATGGGTTAGAAGAGCTCTAATTCTTCTTTAAAGCAGGAATTCATAAGACATGCTCAAAAGTGATAAATTAAGGGGTGCCTCAGTGGCTTAGTAAGTTAGGTGTCTGGCTCTTGATTTCAGCTTTGGTCATGATCTCAGGGTTGTGGGATCAAGCCCTGTGTTGGGCTATGTGCTCAGGGGGAGTCTGCTGGAGATTCTCTCTCTCCCTCTGCCCCTCCCCCCACATCTCTCTCTCTCTCTCTCTCTCTCTCTCAAATAAATAAGTAAATATTTAAAAATTATAAAATAATTTTTAAATATTTATTAAGTAAGGGAAAAGTTCATAATATATTGCTCTAGGGAAATCAGTTGCAAACAATATGTGTAGTAAAATCCCAAGTTGGGAGGCTTGGGTGGAGGAAGTATGTGCAGAAAGCATGACACAGAAAGTACAAACTTGTTAAAGAGGAATATAAAAATACAGAATAAAATCTACTTGTTAAAGAGGAATGTAAACATACAGAATAAAGTCTGGAAAGACACACCCCAGTGAGTAATGGAGCCTATGACAGGGACTAGCATGTAGCTGATGGTAAACGGGGATTTAAAAGTTTGGTGCTTATGTTTTTAAGAGAATATATTTATGTATTTTAAAGTAACAGACTTTTAAAAAGAAAGTAGGGGGAAATGCTTAAATCATCTCTTCAGATTCATAATTTCTATGACCTTCTCTAGTTCAGGTGGTACCCTAATCATCCTCCTTCCCTTAACCTAATCTTTGTCTTTTAAGTTTAAATTTCAGGCATCGACTTTCTCCAAAGATGTGTGACCAGGGAATGAATTGTTTTTAAAGGAGGAACTCTTCTTCCAACCACCCTCCTCCAACCCATGTTCCACTTCAGCCTATACACAGAGAGGAAGTTCCACCAACATTTTCTCTGGGAAGGAGGCACCCCTGTCTTGTACTCTTCTCTTCTTTTCTTTACTCCCTCCCCCTCCCTTCCTCTCTCCTTCTTTTCCTCTCTCCCTCTGTCTCTCTGTCCCTCCCTGTCTCCCAGAACTGCAAGCCTCCAGTAGAGCTCTCTCCTCCCTGAGTTACCAGACTCATGGGGTTCCCTATTAGAACAAGCCCCACTCCAGCTTGCTTCTCTAACACTGGACTTACCACCTTGGCCAAGTGGGAAGCAGGAACTTCATTTCTTCAATGGAGCTGTACTAGTGTGATGGCATGAATTCTCACTTTGCTAGGCAAATGCCCTCAATATCATAGTTCAAGCTGTGTTTGTCCATTCTGCTTTCTCACCATCTGCAGTAGCAGTGCCCTACCTCCTGGGTTGACTCAAATGCCCTGCAGAACTTCTGTAACCACAGCAAGAGAAGGGCTGTGTGTCTACCTACTCTCTCAGTCTTGGTTGTTGCTATGTAGATGGCCTTGGCTGCTAGGCTATTCTTGACATTGTTGGTGAGATTCTGCTTTCACCTCAGTGACCTGGTGTAGTTCATCTTCAAGGTGATCACCCGTCAGCCCTAGGCCCTACCAGAGTGCCCCATTTCTTACTGGGGCCCCCCAAAACAAACATGCTGGTTCTCTCCCTTGGCTAATCTCCATGCCCCACTAGAGACAGAGGAAATCATTGGATCTTTCTTTATGATAAGGAAGGGGCCAGGAGTCTTCACATGTCTACATGCACTAAATCTCTACTTCTCTGTGCCATCACACAGATGGAGCTACCAGTTGTGAAGGGCCCTGTGGGCAGCAGGGTGCCAATGATCATTCACTCCTGGATCCCCTAAATGCCTAGGTGTATTTGCCTCGAGCCCATGTCCTAGATCCCTGCTAACCATTGAAGCACTGGGGGAGAAGCATCATAACACAGTGCCTAGTTTATTTTTCTATCCAAACTTTCTCTTCCTCTCCCCAGGCTCCAGCCCATTTCCTCTAATCCTCAGAGCATATCTACTACCAATCTCAATTTCTGTCTATCCATGCTGGTGAGTAAATCCATATTGTACCATATCAGAGAAAGGAAAGGGTCTTTGTTTTTTAATTTAAAAGCTAAAGAATAAAGTGTCTTTGCCCCAAGGTAAACTATTCCTTGTGTCTGTATTCTCTAGCCAAAGACTATCGGGAACACATTTGTAGTTCAACAAACTACAATAAACTGTAGTTTATTGCTTGTTGCAACGTGGGGTGAAAGGCACACTTTAGGAAATTGCAGTACGTCTTATTAAAATTGTGTTGTAAAGAACTTATAGGATTTTGGCTTGTGTTCGGTGATTTGGTGGAGGGATGAAGAAAGCAGACTTTTCTTCTGAATTGGCTGCTACAGAAAGCAATGGTGAGGTCATCTATCTTTCGGTGTCTTTTTTTTTTTTTTAAAGATTTTATTTATCCATTTGTCAAAGAGAGAGCACAAGTAGGGGGAGCACCAGGCAGAGCAGGCAGAGGGAGAAGCAGGCTCCCTGCTGAGCAGGGAGACCAACATGGGACTCAATCCCAGGACCCTGGGACCGTGACCTGAGCCAAAGGCAGATGCTTAACCAACTGAGCCACCCAGGTGTCCCTATCTTTGGGTATCTTAATCAACCTTACTGGAAGGAGAGAAGACTAGATCAAGGCTAAGGCCATACTTGGTAAAGAACAACGGTCATTCACATTAGCCAGAAGAGGGGATGGGTCATATTTTGTAGTTTAGGCAACACAATCATATTTTGTAGGGGAGAGTCAGACATGGCTTTTGTCTTGCTCCATCATGACCATAGAATGGCCACACCTAGT
>RCUC01086316.1:0-44307 GCA_003697995.1 Taxidea taxus jeffersonii
TGCAAACCTAAAATGGAAGAAATATACTGAAAAACTGAAATACTCCACTGAAAGTTAACCCAAGATAAAAGAATGATTTTGAAAAACAGATCCTTTGGAGAGTATTACAAAAGATTCAAGTATTCCCCATGGGCAGTTATAAAGCAATCTATCTGCAGAGGTACATTTAATACATATATGGGATAATTGCCATGGATTTATTTGCTAATGGTGGTTTTGGTTTGTTTGTTTTTCTGTTACAAGTGGAAGAAATGTTCTCCCATGTTCATCTTTGCTCAGTATATGATTTGGAACAGCTCACTACAATTAACAACTTCAGTGCAGAACAATTGGCCAGGATTGAAAAAGCTAAGTGTGTCATGTCCTTCAGATTAAAATGCATTGCCTAGTATCTTCAGAGGGCCTTAGCTCTTCTGTATTCACCATGTGTTCCTGCAGAATTTTACCATTCTGCCTTCAGAGAATACAGGTGCCCAATAATCAAGATGTAACTGAGTTAGGGGATTCTACTGCTAGAAGAAAAACTAGAATCTATTAAAGCCAAACCTCATTCAAGAATTATATATCTTGGAAAAATCTTTAAGACTATTTGGGGCACTTTGCAACTGTGGGTCAAGATCCATTAGTGAGCTGTGAAATCACTTTGGTAGGTTACTTGTTTGTTTAAAAAACTGAAATCGAATAAAAGTAGAGTAAAATAGACTAGAAAATATCAAAGCATGTCACACATAGAAGAAGTAAATATTGTTTTGTGGAAAAATAAGCATGCATAGGAGCAGAGAAGAAAAGCATTTTAGTGACAATACCAACCTAAGTAAATGTGGGAGAGTAAGAAAAAATAAGGGAATATCAAATGGTTCCTGATGGTTATTGTTGAATGTAAATGCAGATTACTTATGAGAGATAAAACTGGACCATTACCAGAGCCTGTATTGCATTAGGTCATGAAAAACAATTAAGAAATTAATATGTCATTCGGTAGGCAACAGAGAATCATGGAAGGTTAATCAACGTGACAAAAAGTTTAATCCTTGAGCTTTAGGGAAAGTCATTCTGTACAGAGATCAGGTAGCATTTGTAGCAATAATCCAGACATAACTCAGAATCCATATGTGCCAAATTTCTTCCTGACTCAGGGCTTCCTATAGGATGTTTCCTTTGCCTGGATGATCTCCACCATAGCTGCTACCACCTTATGCTTAAGTTACTTACTTCTAGTCTTTCATATATCAGTGAAATTTCCTCCCTGAGAGAAACTTCCTGGCCTTCAACACTAGGTTAGGATATATATCACTTTTAATCAAATGGCTAATGTGCAATTATTTAATGTCTGTATCATCTGGTAGAATGTAAGGTCCATACCAGAGGGAATTTGTCTTGTTCAAAGCAATATTTTCAGGAATCGAGTGGTGCCTTTCACACTCTTTATTAATAATTTTTTGTTGAATAAATGAAGGAGTGTCGATAGTGACTACAAAAAGAAAATTAAATGCAGAAGACATTGTAAAGAAAAACCCAGCAGGACTCAGGGATCTACTAGGTGCTATAGCAAGGAAAAGGAAAGAGCCAAAGATTATCATCCCTTCTTTCAACAAACATTTGTCCCATATACTGTTAATGTCAGGCACTGTGCTGGACCCTAGGAAGATGGAAATGAATAAGATATAACTTCATAGTCAAAAGTCAGAGCAAATTCTTACAAGCAATTTAGGTACTTTCCATTAGACTCTTTCCTAAATGGGATAATAGTTAACTGAATGGTTTCCAGCTAGAGGACGACATGTTATTCTGTCCATTTTGTAAAATATGTTAGGAAAGATGGCAAGAGGATCATTATACACACACATACACATGCACACACACAGGCACACACGCACACATACATATGCCAGGTACTATTCAAAGCACGTGATATATAGTAACTTGATAACAATTTCACAAGGAAGGTACTTTTATCATCCCCGTTTTATAGACGAGGAAGCTAAGACAAAGAGAGACAAATAACCTGCCTAAATTCACTCTGTTAAGTGGCAGAGCTGGGATTTGGTTCTATTATCTTAATTACCCTGCTGTACTGCTGCTCTGGCCTGAAGCAGGGAACGCAGACAGGTAAGCAGATTATCACAAAATGACATACTAAGATATGCACACTCATGGTCCAGAAGTAGCCCAGAGAATAAAGTGGTCATCTATTAGAAAGAGGGTCAAGGAAGGCTCAGTAGGGAAAAGGGACATCAAACTGAGTTTGCCATGTGGAAAACACGATGGGGCAAGCACTCTACATGACACCTCTTCAAGATCAGAAAGTATGAAATAACATGATGAAATAACATGATGACCGACAATAAGTTTGAAATTTCTGGAAAATTCCTGGAAGCAGAGGACAACAAATGAGGCCAGAGAGGTTAGCGGGAGAAGTTTGTCTGCTATCCTAAGGAGCTGAGACCTGATTCTGAAGGCTATAGGGAATATAGAAGCATTATAAGCAGGAGGAGTGTGTAGCATAAATACAGGATCAGACTTGCTTATTAGAAATACTATGAAGCAGATAGACTGAGGGGGTAAGCTAGAACCTGAAAGATTAGGAGGCCACTGTAATCAGCCAGGCAAGAGATTACGGGATCAATTTAATGCAGTAATAGTGGACACAGAAAGAAAAGGATAGCTATGCATGCTGCAGAAGTTGGAGAGGCACTGGATGTTGGGGAGAGAAAAGGAGAAATTAAAGTCTTTTCAAGTTTCTTGACTTCTAACATCAGACAACCAAAGGGTTGATGGGACAACTAACCAAAAGAGAGGAGGATTTCAGAGATTAAAGATGGTGGATGCCATTTGCAGCATGTGTCATTAGGTATAGCCTGACTCTCTGTGTAAAAAGTGATATACTCAGTAATGTGGGGTCTCGACTAGGTAAAATGTTTGAAGTACATCATGGAAGTCATGGGTGTGAATAAAGTCACTGAGAAGGAGCAAAGCAAAGACCTGAGGGCTCAGCATAGAACTTTGGGGGATTGATCATAGCAGGGGTGGGAAGAAAAGGGAGAGCCAGGGAAACAAAGTGAATGTGACCAGAGAGGCAAGAAGACATTCAGCCAACGCATCACATATCACAGAAACAACCTTGGCATGTCTGCCATCTGGCAAATTTCCTGCATGTTTGTTTTTCCATGCTCAAGTCAGGTGTTCCTACTTCGGAAAGGTTTCCTTGATTGCCCTTTTCAATGTAAATGCTTCTTATCCTTTGTTACTAACTGCTACTTGTGTATAACTTGCATTTTATAAAAACTATCCCCTCACATTTCTGTCTGAACGTCTTAATCCTTGATTGTAAGCATCTTGAGTACTAGATTAATACTTAATCACATTTCCTATAGAAGATGTTTAATAAATGTTTAATAAATGTGTGTTGAATGGAACACTTGGTACCATTTAGACTCGCTCAGAAAGGGCCCAGTAAAAAATCAGTCTAATTCTATTCCCACTTAATGTTCCTGGAGTACACTTACTCGTAGTTCTTGAAATGATTCACGTTGATCTCTTGACCTAGAAAAGTGCTATTAATTGCCTAGTGAAGTCCTACTGATCTTCTTTCAGAGCCCAGTTACATCATCCAGGAAGACTTTGTCACTGCCAGCCCAGACATCAAGCCACCAACAAAGCCCCAAGATGCAAAAGTTAAGCATCCCTCTTCTGCACAAACTCTGTCTTATGCATATTTCTGATTGCAAATTGTTTTTGTACTGACCACACACTATGGTTCTGATGCATTTATCTCTGTGTCTCACATCCTAAACTGTGAGCTTCTTGAGTGAGAAAACAAATGTCTTGAACCTCTGTGGCTCCAGCAGCTATCACAGAAGCCAGCACATGTGGGTACTTGGGAAATGGGTGAGGAATTGGAGGGTTCACGTCTTGTGGCCATTACGTGGGCTACCACTAGAGGACACCAGCCCCCCAATCAGACTGAAAGTGCTTGAGACTTTCCAATGGGCTGAGGCTGGGGGACAAGGCTGTTTGTGAAGGTACAGAATTCAAGCCTGGTCTTCTGTATTTCACCAGGACAGCAGGACTGAAGGTGGTTTTCTCTTATATCTGCCTCAGCTTCTCTGCACTGAACATCATAGTGTATTTCTAACTACCTTCTCTGCCTCCATGCTCTTGGGCATATAATGTATTCCTCTTACCCCTTCAGGTGAGTCTGAGGAACAGCTCTATTCAAGTTTTCTTAGCATATTGTACAAGGCCCTGTGCATTTGCCCAACCTGCCTTTGCAATTGTATGTCTGCCCCTGGTTTTGATCCTCCCCAGTACTACAAAGGCTAAAGAAATGTTTGTTGAGCTGTGAAGTCATGATTTTTCCACCAGGGGCCATTAGGTGACAGATCTGAGACTAGTGATTAGTTCCAAATGATCTGGACAGGATAGGGGAGAGCAAAAATAAGGAGACTTTGAGGTCAAGCTAAGATTTATGATGTAAATGCACACTTGATTACCTAGTAGCTAGAACCTTATCTGACCTGAACTGCTCCTACTGTTCAATCCTTGTGTGGAGTCATTCAGTTTTTAAGGTGCTGTTTCAGTTTATCAAAAATTAAATATGTTCTCCCCTCCCAAATTCCACTGGAGAAGTGTATTTGTCATATTAAGATACTTTTATCAAGTTCAACAGCCTTCTTGTCAAAAGTCTGTTGCAGCTAGTCATTCAGAATATAAATATCTTTAGTTTCAGATGTGGTTGTGTTGGAGGAAGGGGGGTGTGAAAAAGGGGGAGGAGAAGGGTGGTAGTTGACTCTTTAAAAACTGTTGCCGGGGTAAGTGTTTTGAATTGCTTCTATTGTTCTTCCTTGGGGTCTAAGGTTTATTGGACATGCTGACCTGAATGGGTATGGCCCCATGTTGGCAAAGTTGTGAGGGCTGGTTTGTGTTTTTCTTGGCTTCTTGTTCATATTGTTTTTCCTGCAAGGGATAGAGGTATTTCTCCTGAAGAACTATTAATAACTTATTTTCATCTTGTAAACAGTGTGCGTAACTAATGGTGTTTCCCTCTTTGCAGTGGTTGTGTTTGTGCAATGGCTAAAAAGTTTTCTGTCTCACTTCGAGTACACTCATTTTTCAAACTGAATAAAAATAGCAACCGTTATTGTACACTTAATATGTTCCAGACACTGAACCTATGGGCACGTAATCCTTACTACCTATAGTAATTTATGAGTTAAGTTGTACTTTCATCTCCATTTTACAGATGGAAAAAACTGAGACTGGAGAAATTAAGTAAAATGCCCAAAGGTTACTCAGCCCTAGTTCTTTGTGATGCTGAAGTTTGGGTGGCAGGTATGACATTCAGACCACAAATACAGATACATATAAAATATCTTATTTATTTATTTATATTTTATTTATTTATTTATTTAAGATTTTATTCTTTTATTTGACGCAGAGAGAGCACAGACAAGCTGGGGGAGCAGGAGAAGGAGAAGCAGGCTTCTTGCTGATCAGAAAGCCTGATGTAGGGCTCGATTACAGGACTCTGGGACCAGGACCTGAGTGGAAGGCAGAAGCTTAATGACTGAGCCACCCAGGTGCCCCTATTTATTTATTTTAGAGAGAGAATGAGAAAGTACATGAGTGGAGAGGGGGAGGGAGAACGAGGGGGAATGAACCTCAAGGTGGCTCTGCACTCAGTGCAGAGCATGATCTGGGGCCAATCCCAGGACCTTGAGTCCTTAGCCAGAGCAGAAACCAAGAGTCTGACACTCGATGGACTGAACCACCCAGGCATCCTTCCTTTATTTATTTTTATAAAATTAACCAAAATTGTTCTCTTCAGTTTGTTTTGCCAGGGTGGTAGAAAATTCAAACTGAGTCACTACTGGAACTCATCATACGTTGGAAATGTCCTGTGGTCCTAGAGTGAGTTGTAGGTAGTACCATGTTATCTGAGAGGCAGTCATTGGTCTCCTTACTGAGTGGCAATGAGATTCTCACTGTTCCAGACTATAATCCAATCCTTCTGACCTGGCCACTCTTGCTCCATCTCACATTTGAGGCTCCAAAGGGGATTTTGGAGTTTAGAAGTTTGGAACTCTGGTGCTCAGGGTGCCACTCTCACAGCGCATCAAAGAGACATTCCCACAGCCATGTGCCACCTCCCTAGAAGGCTGTTTTTGCTACTGAATGATGTGAATTTGACCTTCTTCCTGGGTTTCTCAAAATTCCTCTCTGCTCTTATTCTCAGGCTAATAGTAGAATAGTTTCTTCAACAAGCTCTCACTTCACACCACAGAGTCCTTCACCTTAAGCCTCTTTTGTTTTCCACCCTGCAAAAATCCCAGAGGCTAGGATATAAAAAAGATCTGTCTATAAGATAGGAAAATACAGGAAAAATAAAGGTAAGCTAATATTTCCATAGATTGTGTCTTTTACTAGGTTTATCAGATGGGTTAGTCTGAATGGGTGTGGACTGGTTAATGAGGTATAATGAGTTTTAATGACTGTGTCTTTCCCTGAAAAGTCTGTTTTATAGAACCCATTGCCAGGAGTAGTAGTATTTCTCTTAAACCTCTGGTTTATTTTTATGTTATGGATACCATGAGTCATATGGCAGACATTTCCCTTTTTGCAGGTCTTTTGAAGACATTTTGGTCAGCTATGTGTTTGTGAATTCTGATATTTTAAGAAATACTTTTTAGGTTAAAATTTATGAAATAAAGAGAGATTTGTTTTAAAAATACTGCACATTTTCATATATGTCAGGTCGTGGTGGGGAGGGAGGTCTCATGAAAGTGGGATCTCATTCAGTCTTTTAAAAGAATTTTTAACATTTCTCTTTTTATATAACTAAATTTGAGATTTTTATGTTTAAGAAATATGCTGTTACTAATACTTGTTTAGACTTGATATCACAAGTATGTATGTATATATATATATATAGAGAGAGAGAGAGAGAGATACAACCCAAGAACATATAATGTCTTCATTTTTGTTTCCTAAGTATTTGTTTTTACCCCATCAGATTGGGGGAAGGGAAAGTCAGCCCAGAAGGCACAGAAATGTTGGGCCAACCCTCTGGAAGCAAAGCACAGTATGGATTTGCATGTACTTATACCTTCTCTGCCCCAAGGCAGCTCTACCTCCCCACCCTTCAGAACAGGAGAGAATTGAATTTATTTCCACTTAAGTTCCTGGAGGTTGCCATGTTCCCTTGGGCACTCGGTAAATATTGACTAAATTGAATGTTACCCTGTGTTATCTTCCATTCTCTCTTTTTCCTTCTCTGGTCCTCTGGCTATTTCTTAGGTCCTTGAAAATTTATATATATATATATACACACATACATATATGTATATATACATTATTTTTTTCAGTCTTTTTGTCTCATCTGTTCTCAATATGAGGCCTCTCTATTTTAATATCACTTCTTTGTGTTTGTTTTCTTTATGTCTGGGTCTTCTCTCAGTTTCTCTTGAAATCTGTCCCTCTCCGTTTTCTTTCTCTGAGACTGTCTGTTCCTCCACTCCTCCTGTCCATCTCTCTGTATCTCTCTCTCTATCATAGACACATAACTTTCTGTATTTGTGTTTGCTCCCCTCCTAGAGTGATCATCTGAAGGGGTTCAGAATAAGTCTCCCCAAAATGTGCTACTTTGGCATGTGGATTCTTTGAGCTGAAGTCAAGCAAGGCCCAAAAGACTCAGGCAGAGCTTTTTACCATCCTCTTAGCTACCCAAAAGAATTTAGGTAGAGGGCCTTGTCCAGGAAGAGAGCAATCACCAGACATAACTACAAGGACTATGGGGCAGGTGTGATAAACTGGGACAAAGAAGTACAGGAGGGCCTGAAGATCAACTTTCTGGGTCCCATTATCTCTGCTTTGCATGACAAACGTTTGTTTACCACATGTTTGCTCTTTCCATTTTCCTATGAATTGTCTTTCTCCCCTTTGAGGTCTCAGACTCCTACCCCCTTCTCCTCGGTTCAGGATGACATAGAAGTCTTAGTTGCCTGACTGGCTGGGGGTCTCATATTGTTCTGAGGATCTCATATGTATGCAATTAAATTTGTTTTTCTCCTGTTAATTTTTCTTCTATCAGTTTAATTAGTAGACCAGCCAAAAGAATCTAGAAGGGTAGAGGAAAATTTTTCCTTCCCTACACATCAAAAATCTTTGCCTTTTTTTTTTCAAGAAATTAGACTTTTGAAGATTTTTGCAAGACCTCAGAATAGCCAATTTTACACCTTCTCCCCTTAAAACACCATTTTTAGTCCCTAAATATAGGAATGTGGGAAAAGCTAATTGGTTTATATTACCACAATATGTTCTAATTATGTAGAGGGATTGTGTCAGCACTCCTCTGAATTTTCTGTTTGCACTCTGCCCAGACAGCACTGCATTCCTCTGCTCCTTCTGACACAAATACAGCGACATTTCACAGGCAACTATTAGCCTAGAGGGAATACTAACTTCCCCCTTCCCCTAGAGTTTATATCCCATTCCAGTAATTTGGCCCCAGATACTGGCACAGAAACACTGGTTGCATAAAGTCCTTGGAGCCTGATACTTGCTTTTTGTCCTCTGTGCCTCCAATTTTAAAGACTGAAATGGGACACTGGTTTGCTACTACTTTCCTACAGCCACCTTCTGGTGAAGATTTAAAGGGTGTGATCAACCTCCTCTGGCGTTTCACACAAGTTACTGTAGACTTGGGAATTAAAATGAATCCTCCAAACATCATTGGTGCCTGGAAAGGTAACAAACCAATTGCTATCTAAGAGGGTATATAGAGGATTAAACTTTAAAGTGTCCCTGGTATGGATAGACTATAAGCAAAACCTCTGCCCTTGTGTTTAGGAGAAAAATCATATTTTCTTTTCCCTTTATTTTTTAAAGATTTATTTATTTATTTATTTATTTGTCAGATAGAGAGAGAGCACAGGAGCAAGCACAGGCAGACAGAGTGGCAGGCAGAGGCAGAGGGAGATGCAGGCTTCCTGCCGAGCAAGGAGCCCGATGTGGGACTCAATCCCAGGACGCTGGGATCATGACCTGAGCAGAAGGCAGCTGCTTAACCAACTGAGCCACCCAGGCATCCCTTCTTTTCCCTTTAAATTCTCATTATTGAGAGCCTAACATGTGCTAAGCACTTTATGCAAAATATCTCATTTACTCTTTAGAGCAACCCTGCAAGCTAATATGATGACTGCCCCCACTTTGGCAGATGAGAAACTGAGACTAAGAGAAGTTAAGTGATGTGACAAAAATCATAGTAGAGTTGAAACTTGTTATGTATGAGTATCTTTATGTTATTGAAGTCAATTTTTATGCCTAGAAAAGAGCTACTCAATATTATTTTTGTGCACAATTAGTATTCAATTAATTTGAAATCCTTATTTTTCTCAAGCTTGTATGTTAGTTTATAAATTTAATTAAGATACTCGTAAATCTAGCAAGTCTTATCATTACTTTGAAGGAATACTTTACAATTTAATTAAATTATTTGAATGTTTAGCCACATTTATTAATGTGATAAGTTGTTTTCCTTTTTAAGTACATTGTGTGACTTAACAATCTTCCCAATAACTTAAGTAATTCTTATAAATCTAATAAATCTGTAGATATGGTGAACTGCAGGTTCTCTTAAATATTCCAAGTGAAATTTCAATCTGAGATTATAAGTCTAAAGCAATGAATCAATTACTCATCTTAACCTGGAATTATAAGGTTAGCCTGTTATTCTAATAGGCCTAATTTTCTTGAACAAATAATGAAACTTCAAAATAAGCACAGATTCCTAAATGCAGATATTTTAGTGCTAACTTTTATATTTTGGTTTTCTTATACATAACACTAAATTTTGTTATCATTATGTTATCATTAAAACATAAGGACATGAGGTATCCCCAGTAATTTTGATGTTACTTTCCTAAAGTAATTTTAGGGGCTGCCTTCTCAATTTTCTGGGGTTTCTTAAAAACCAGAATTACCAACTAGACATGACTGAACCCTTATCTGCCTTATCTGTAATGCTGTTGGGATACATTGAGCCCTATTTACATAAATCAATTCTTCCCATGGTAGATAGCATTATAAGATGACCCCAAGGATTTCTGCCCCCTGGTGTATATAACCTAATTTTATAGGTATAGCCTTCTCCCCTTTAGCATGGATAGAACTTGTGAATGAATTATCACTCCTGCAATTGTTTTGTTACATGCCAAAAGGAGTTTCCCAGATGTAATGAATTTCCAGATGTAATGAATTTGAGTTCATCAAAGGGGAAAAAATTTCATGGGTGGGCCTGACTTAATCAGGTTCAGGTGAGCCTTAAAATAAATGAGATATAGTGACAGCTTTTTCCTGCTGGCCTTGAAAAGGGACTTTCAAGCCTCAACTGAGATCATAGCCCAGGATGACACCTTAGTTTCAGTCTGATGAAACCCTGAGCAGAAGATCCAGCTAACCCATACCCAAAGCCCCATAGGAACCGTGAGATAATAAATTTGTTCTGTTTTAACCTACAAAGTTTGTGGCGATTTGTTAGAAATCGATAAAAAATTAATACATTCTCTGACTGAGGTCCTCTCACCAAGGTCAAGTTATACATACCTAATCTTCTGTTTACTAACAGAGATCAGAACCCACCCCCCAACACCACCCCCTAGGCTGTTGTCCTTTGATAGACTTTTGTGTCATTTGCCACCTGAGATATTTAAATATCTTCCTACCTACAAGAATTCGGTAAGGTTTCTAAGCTCCTGTAGATAGTAAAAACACAGCTCCTCTGTGTTTGTTATATTCTTCCTATATTTGGGCCATAACACTCATAGATGGTACAATGACATCTCATTAAATTCTGCATATCATTCATCATTTTGTCTATGGAAAACTTCTGGAAAACACTACAGTCCAGACAGATCTGTCTGACTCTAGAGTCAGACTCCTTCTACTCTTCCCTTTAGTAATCAAGGATAAGCTAAGTTTTGGTGAACAGTCATGAGTGCTGTAATGACATTGAGATTCCTATTGTCCCTCACCATCCTGAGAACATTCTAAAATTCCTCTGACTTGTGCTTCTTGAGTTCTCTCCAGTTTCTCTAACATGGTAGTAATTGCATTCTAACATATCACTTACTTAGTCCCTCAAAAATGTATAATGAGCCTTCATCAAGCAATCCTTAAGTCCACTTGTGCATTTATTCATTAAGCTTTCCTCTTAACAGTATAATGATAGTTGATCCATAATGCATAATACTCTGAGACATACCAAGCATAAAAGACACAATTTCTATTCCACAAGACTTTATGACCTAGTTGCAAGCAAGTTATGGATACAAAATATTCATAGCTTTGCATACAAAATAATATTGGTTAAGTGTTACATGTTAAGTGATATCACTGGTAAAAATAATATGTGGAGGTGTAGATGAAGGTAAGTTAAAATACTTCATGGAGCAAGTAGAATTAAGTTCACTTATTCATTCAACAAAGATATATTTGGAATTGCTGGTGTGTCAAGCACCGTGTTAGGCTCAAAGGGCCCAAGAATAAGACATAGCCACCCTCTTCATCAAGCTCACATTGTAGCCAAGAAAACAAAAGCATAAGAAACGTGAAGACACGCACTATGATAAACACTACTACAGTAGAGTGTACAATATGTAATGCAAAGCAAGTGGAGAGAGGGACTGGGCTGGCCATGAGAATGGGTGGAGGTCAGTAGTGAGGGACCATTTCAAGAGGTGATATTTTTGCCTAGCCTGGTAGCGTGAGAGTTGCACTAACACTTCCCTTTTCTTGGCCATTTCCTGCGTGCCAAGAACTGCCCCCAAGCTCTCTACACTAATAAACCACATGTAATCCTCACAACAACGTTGTTTGATCAAGGATATAATGGCAGTGGGGAGTAATTCCTGAAGAGGACACTGAAGTCATCTTGTCACGTCTTGTCTTCTCCACCCCTGCTCCAATCAAAGCTGTTATCATCTCTCTCAGACTTAGGCAGAAGCTGCTCTCTCTGCGCTTCCATTGCCTTACACCTGGTCTCTTTGTGATCTTTTAAAAACACCAATCAGATCATGTCAGTGTTCTGAACAAACTCCAACAGCTTCCCATCTCAGTTGCTTTATTTTTTTTTTAAGATTTTATTTATTTAATTTATTTGACAGACAGAGATCACAAGTAGGCAGAGAGGCAGGCAGAGAGAGGGGGGGGAAGCAGGCTCCCTGCTGAGCAGAGAGCCCGATGCGGGGCTTGATCCCAGGACCTTGAGATCATGATGAGCCGAAGGCAGAGGCTTTAACCCACTGAGCCACCCAGGCACCCCTCTCATTTGCTTTAAAACCTAAGGTTCTTAGCACAGCTTTCAAGATCCTACGTGATTTTCGAGAACCTACAAGATCCTCAACCGCTGTGACATCATTTCCAACCACTCTCTCCTGAATCCATCACTCTACAGCTCCCTTTCCCCCTCTTTGCTGCTCCTCAAATGCACCAAGAATGCTCCTTACTGAGCCCCCTTCCTTGGAACACTGTCTCCCTGATATCAACACACCTCACTCTGTTCATTCAGGCCTCTGATCAAATGTCATCTTCTTAGAAAAGCCTTCCTAACCAGCCTGTGGAAGACACTACCCACTCTCATTCCAGTCCTACTATCACTCTGAACCCTTACCCTGCTTTATGGTTCATCATGACGTTTATGGGATATTTTCTGTCTTCCTCAATGAGAATAAAGGCGTCAGACTTTATACTCTTCTTTACTATATCCCCAGTGTGCAGTACAAAGCCTAGCACTAGAACCTCAATAAATATTGTTGAATTTGTGCATTCATGAATGAATGAAATGACTTGTTAGCTGTCACACTCTGAGTATATGGCAGAGCCGGATTTTGGATCCAGTCTTGTCTAATTCCAGACTCCAAGTTCTTAAATACTTCTTGCCCCTGAGGAAGAAGAGGAAGGATAAGTTGACACTGGGGAAAACTGGAGCATAGAGGATGTGAGAAGAGGGTCCTAAAGGTGAAACTAGGAAGGTGGTTTGGGACAGAGCATGAAGGATCTGGAAGCCTTGGAAAAAGAAGCTTACGGTTTCCCCTGTGATCATGGAGAGAAGGCTTACAGCATGGTGTTAAGAGCCCCTCTAAATGCTAATGTTGAGAGTCTGAGACCATCTGAACTGGGAAAAGGGCATTCATATACACTCTAATGATACTTCAGATCTTTTTTCATCTCCATTATAATTCTACAGAACACTGCAATCTAAAAGGGACTTAGTGAGGAATTTATGAAATAGGTTTCTTCCTGGTATTTTTCACACCTGACTTGGTACTGACTTCTTTTAATAAAGATTGTATTTATTTATTTGGTATATAGAGAGAGCACAAGTAGAGGGAACAGTAGGCAAAGGGAGAGGGAGAAGCAGGCTCTCCGCTGAGCAGGGAGCCTGATGTGGATCTGGATCCCAGGACCCTGGGATCATGACCAGAGCCAAAGGTGGATGCTTAATGACTGACCCAACCAGGCACCCCTGAATAGACTTTTAAAAGCTGAAACTTCACATTATGGTTGGCTTTGCTCTCCAATCTCTTTTGCTGATCGTTCTGCATGCTGTTAATCATAATTATTATACTTCTTTTTTTAAAGCAAATGTGTTTATGTTGCCCTTGGTTCCTGTTGAGCAGCATCCTTTTATTTTTATTTTATTATTATTTTTGTATGTGTGTATGGTGGGATAAGCAAGGGGAGAAGTGAGTCTCAGGTTTCTGAATCCATACCTCCTGTTATTTCTTATGGCCAAGGAAATAATTGAAGTTAGTGTCTTTTCAGTTCAATTCTAGGTTCTTTATATGATGGATTTTGTTGTTTGTAGCCCTTGATACTTATTTTCCAATGAAGTCCCTAAATAATTTCTCTCTGTTTTCAAATATCCAAAGTTTTGTTATTCTCTCTCGTGCATTAGAAAATATAAAACAGATTTTGCAAATCTGTTTTAATGTGAACTGCCTGATTTATGTCAGCTATCATTTTCTAGCTGGGTGACTATGCTAGGTTTCATAATATGCCAAAGCTCATATTCAAATACAAACTATAGACCAGCATGTAAACAAGAGCAGAGAAATATTTTCTTTCTTCCACTGAGTAACTCAAAATAAGGATGGGAAAAGGCAGCTTCATATGGGTTTAATCCTGGCTGGAGAGCAATGAAGCAACACCGTCTCTTTCGTCTCTTTGGATTTGGTGGTAACCAAAGCATGCAAAGCTGTGGGTGTTGACTCTTTGAAAATCAGCAGAACCTACCATGTATGCTGGTAGGCAGTACCCTGGCCTTTTTCCAGCTGAGTAGAAAACAGCCCCAACCAGCCCCCTGACTGAGCAGAAAAAGCAGCAGCACGGTTGTGTTGCAGGAGATGCCTAAGAGGCATGAAGGGCACTAGGGAGATAGCCTTTTATGCTCTCAGGCAGATTCAAAGCTTCTGAAAAGCCACCAAAAAACCAATAACAAAGGCCCAGAAAGAACCACAAAGATGGGTAGGGAAGCTCAGGAGTGGCAAACTGTATGTTGACCCTCATTTTCCGGTCAGCCTCCCAGGCTTTTAAAATCACTGGAGATGCTAGGAAAGGGGCATGTACTCTTCTATAGTAAGAAAGTAGGTCTTGATTTGTGTATTTGGGATTTTTTTTTCCTTCTGATGGAGAGACATGGGATACAGCAGTGCTGTTGTTTACCCATGCATTCGTGCAAATAAGAAAAAGATTCTTCTTTAGAGATCCCTCCCCCACCTGCTTGGCACCCTTGTGTGGTGAATACCAGGCATATAATTCGAAGCCATCTGAGATAGAGTGAGCCTTAGTACACTGCAAGAGTGTGGAAGGTCTGTTAGGGAAATAAAATGCTTGGGAGCTTCTGAATTTATCTGGTGTTCGAGGAAGGTTTTCCCCTTTTTGATATCACCTTCACTTAGATTTACATGCTGCTGACCTACCGTATCTAAATCTATGCTAAATCACCCCTTTGCAACATGCAAATTAACCCCCAAATCTAAATCCTGTACATCAGAATTTCCACTTAAGGTTGTGCTGCTCCATCTTGTTGGTTTATATTTTATTTATGTTCTGTTAATAATAAATATAATTATTTTATTTCTCTGTTGGACAAGTTTAGTTTGAAGGTGCAAAGGCAATTATTTTAATTTTTTAAATTTATATATAAAGATTAACATGTCTTGTATTCAGAAACAATTAAATTACTAAAAAAATAAAACAAGAATCACAATACAAGCCAAATAATATATCAAATTAGGTATTCAGATCAGGTTCCTATCATAGGCTAGTATAAATAATAAAACATATATTTTATATTATAAAATTATAAAAATAATAATTTATTTTTGTAAAGTTTATGCCTCATAGCTTTTTTTCTTGCAGTAATAATATATTAGATGATTCCTGATGTGATATCTTGATAAAATCTTGAGCCAAAAAGAAAAAATGTCAGATTACTAACTTCCTCTTCAAAACCCCAGGTATCTGTGAAAACTTCTTCTTAGGCTCCTTCTCTTGGGCTATTTTGCTTTCTTTACTATTAGAAGTTACCTTCTTTTTTACTTAATACCATATCTCTTTTCCTGTCCTTCATCCCCAAATGTCACTCTTGACCTTTACTGTATGACTACCTGAAGTTATACACTAAGCATGCATGAATTCTTTTTCACCTCTTTCAGAAACTTCATTTGGTGCTTCTGTGTTATACCATTTCAATTCAGCAATTATTTCTTGATAAACTATTATGTACAGATCACTAGACAAGGACTTTGGGGGACACAATGTAGAGGGAAAGGTAGACCTTGCACTCAGCATTCAACAGGCAATAGAAACAATGGTAATAATAACTGGCATTAACTTTTATTCAGTGTAGAATTACTAGTCCTAGCCATAGCAATCAGACAAGAAAAAGAATTAAGAGACAAAGAAGAGGCAAAGAAATATCAATAAAGAAGAAGCTAACTGTCACTATTTGTAGATGACATGATATTATACATAGAAAAATTCAACAACTCCACCAAAAAAACTAATAGAAGTAATAAATGAATTCAGTAAAATGGCAGGATACAAAAATAATACCGAAGATGGGGCGCCTGGGTGGCTCAGTGGATTAAAGCCCCTGCCTTCGGCTCAGGTCATGATCCCCTGGGATCTTTGCGCTGCATGGGGCCTGCTTCCTCCTCTCTCTCTCTGCCTGCCTCTCTGCCTGCTTGTGGTCTCTGTCTGTCAAATAAATAAATAAATAAAATCTTTAAAAAATAATAATAATACCGAAGAATCAGTAACATTTCTATACACCAACAACAACGTCAAAGAAAGGGAAGTTTAAAAACAACAGCATTTACAATTACACCAAAAAGAATAAACTACTCAGGAATAAACTTAACCAAAGAGGTGAAAAACCTGTACTCTGCAAACTATGAAACACTAATTAAAGAAATGATGATTTGTCATAAACAAATGGAAAGATATTCCATGTTGATGGATTAGAAGAATTAATATTATGAAAATGTCTATATTACCCAAAGCAATCTACAGATTCAAAGCAATCTCTATGAAAATGCCAACAGCATGGGGCACCTGGGTTGCTCAGTTGGTTAAGCAATTGCCTTCAGCTCAGGTCATGATCCCGGAGTCCCTGGATCAAGTTGCATCGGACTCCCAGCTCTGTGGGGAGTCTGCTTCTCCCTCTGACCTTCTCCCCTCTCATGCTCTCTCTCTGTCTCTCAAATAAGTAAATTTAAAAAATATCTTTAAAAAAAATATCAACAGCATTTTCCACAAAAACTAGAACAAAGAATACAAAAATTTGTATGGAACTCAGACGACCCCAAATAGCCAAAGCAATCCTGAGAAAGAACAAAGCTGAATGTATCACAATCCAGATTTCAAGATATACTACAAAGCTATAGTAATAATCAAAACAGTATGGTACTGGCACAAAAATAGACACAGATCAATGGAACAGGATACAGACCCCCAAAATAAACCACGTATGTATGGTCAATTCATCTTTGATAAAAGAGGCAAGAATATACAATGGGGGAAAGACCATCTTTTCAAAAAATGGTGTTGGAAAAACAACAGCTACAAGTAAAAAGAATGAAAATGGACCACTTTTAACACCACACACAAAAATAAACTCAAAATGAATTAAGACCTAAACATGAGACCTGAAACCATACAAATCCTAGAAGAGAACACAGGTAGTAATTTCTCTGATATCCATACCAACATTTTTCTAGATACATCTCCTGAGGTAAGGGAAACAAAAGCAAAAATAAACTATTGGCACTACATCAAAATAAAAAGCTTTGACATAGCAAAGAAAACCATCAACAAAATAAAAAGACAATCTACTGAATGGCAGAAGATATTTGCAAATGGTATATCTGGTAAGGGGTTAATATCCAAGATATATAAACAAGTCAATACCAAACAAACAAACAAACAAGACAAAACAAAAACAAAACAAGCAATCTAATAAAAAATGGAAAGAGGACCTTTTTTTTTTTTTTTTCCCAAAGAAGACATTCAGATGGCCAACAGACACATGTAAAGATGCTCAAAATCACTCACCATCAGGGAAATGCAAATTAAAACCACAATGAAGTATTACCTTACACTTGTCAGAATGGCTAAAATAAAATACACAAGAAACAACAATTATTGGCAGGGTTGTAGAGAAAAAGGAATTTTCCTGCACAGTTGGTGGGAATGCAAACTGGTGCAGCTTCTGTGGAAAACAGAAAGGAGGTTCCTCAAAAAAATTAAAAATAGAAATACTACAGCATATTCTTATCATTAGTTTACCAATAAGAACCCTGAAGCTTCTAGAGGATAAGTGGTATTCCTAAAATCAGAAAGCCAGTCAGTGGTAGATTGAACATAATAAGGAGCATGTGCCAAGAGCTGACCGCGACCAGACCCAGGCCTCATCTCAACTGCGTGCTCATGGACTGGTGTGTGTGTGTCCGTGTGTGTGTGCTTCCACCGGTAGCTTTATTCCGTTAGAAAGCAACTTCCACACCATTGTAAAGTGGGTTGTTCAGGATTCCAAACTCACTTTCATTATGCACTTCATCTGACTTCATACACGTCACACAAAGAAAGCATGAGACAAAGTCACACAACTTACAAGATACCACGAGGCGTTAACAAACCAAATTCAAAGTCAGTTACTGTGTTCAAGCAGTGGAGGGTCTCTGCTATGTTCGGGGCTCCGTCGGGCAGAACCTTCGGCAGCCGTTGCCTTTTTGATGCCGTCAGATATGAAAGGGTCTGCGTCTGGAGAATCTGACAGTTCACTGGAAAAACCTTCTCTTTTTAAAGGAGTTTAATCAACCTGGGGCCTTTGCAGGCCTCCCCTGGTTCTGCAGGTTATAAGTTTGGGTGTCGTCAACCTGTGCTGGTTTCAAGGATATCCAGTAAAAGCGACGATGCCCTTCCATCCCTGCTGCTTCCATCCCTGTTTGACGTGAGTGACTCCATCTTGTCCCCTACATACATTCATAGGAGTTTTGTTTTATTTCTCTCCTACCTTAAACACAGTAAACCCTCTTACTTTCTTCACATTTATTTGCATGCTATCCTCTCAGGAACACGCATCTTTGCCACAGTGACTTCTCCTCACGTCATCACACTCACCCTTAGCTTCCTCAGGCTGGGCTTCCCTGACACAGTCCCTAGCAGGTGAGACTAAGTGGCTCCTGTTTGGAGTTCATGTCCAGCCAGCAAATCCACTCTCACAAACACTTACCCCACTCCTTCTTTGTTTCTCTCTGTTCCTAGGCCATGAGCTGCTAGCAGGTGGGGACTATCGTTCATCACACAGGCGCCCAACTGATGATTGTTTAACCAAGAATGAAGAAACAATAATCCAAAAATGATTTCTATTTGATTTTAGAATGCATTTCCTGTAATCCCGTCTGCTATAAACACAATCACCCACGGCTGGAGATGTCACCCTCAGACTTACAGTAAATCACCGATAAAGCTGCCAGAAACATTTCAGTGAGGTTGGACCGTTTAGCTCTTCTAGTACTGCTCTTTCCCTCGTTCCTTACTACCCCTCGTAGAGGTTATCTTCTCTCTAACTGACAAAGGCAAATCTTTTTTTTTTTTTTTAAGATTTTATTTATTTATTTGATAGACAAAGATCACACAAGTAGGCAGAGAGGCAGGCAGAGAGGGGAGGGAAGAAGCAGGCTCCCTGCCGAGCAGAGAGCCCGATGCGGGACTCGATCCCAGGACGCTGGGATCATGACCTGAGCCGAAGGCAGCGGCTTAACCCACTGAGCCACCCAGGCGTCCCCACAAAGGCAAATCTTAAGAAAGAAACAAACAAGCCAAAAAAGCCCCTCCCGCTTTCAAATATGGGAACATTGAATGATGTCTGCAACTGTTTGAGGGTGTGGAAACAGAGTCAGTGCCTTCTACATCCATGGTGGCTGGCCCCCCAGGGCCGGAACTGTGTTCTTGAGCCATGCTGTTTGCTTTACAGCTCACCGACTTGCACAGAATTCTTTTTCTCTAACAACAACAATCATAAAAATAGCATGGGTTTTTTTGCAACTTTACTCATAGCCTAAAGGAAGGGAAGATTACAAAATATGCCAGTGTAAGATCATCAACTCAGATCCCAAAAGGTCCTGACAATGCTTAGCAAATTCTTTATATAATTTGGAGAACCAAGTAAGAGAGACATGTGCTGTGAGTCTTAGAAAAAGACATTTGAGGTAACCCTTAAAAGTAGGGACTGTAACAAATCAACATGATCTTTGCTCTGAAATCTCCCTCAGCTGGGAAGGACAGATCCAAAATAGGTCTGAGTCAATTTCGAAAGGACTTCCTCTAGGCCAGAAATGAATAAGTATTACAGAACATCTATGAGATAACCTCTGGTGTGGGGTGCCTAAAGGTGAAGTAGCAAAACGTGGAGTTCAGGGGCAAAAAGACTGGAGGCTGACAGACCTGCATTTCAGTCCCTTATTAGCTGTCCTTCTGAAGCATGTTCGGGAACCTCTAAGACCTGTGCTTTCTTCTCTGTAACATGCTGATAAGAACCCTACCTCAGGTTTGGTGTGATGTTTAAACAAGATCGTGTATTCAAAGTACTCAGCAAAGTGCCTGGCACAGAGTGGGGCTTAGTAAACGGTGGCTGTCACCTGCCGACATGTATTTAACATGGCTGGTACCAAGCAAAGTCAATCTCAAGTGAGAAGCATACAGAGAAGAGCTGTTACAAGTGAAAGTACATCCCTAGTGTTCGTACTCATAAATTATACTAGACCCTCCAAGGATAAACAGGGACCTGCCCTCTGTCTTCCTCCTCCGCTAATTGTAACGTTCATTAGAGCCAAAACATTTCTCAGTTTCCTTTTCTAGCTTTCTAGCAGATGACATAGTACCATTCCCACAGCACATCTCGAAATATATATTGAACAATATTTCATCATTATGCATTCTGCACTTAGGTGATTGGCTCCTGGAGAGCAGAAAAGTCCACTGTTATTTGTTTGTTTGTTTTCATGCCCAGTTACTACTGAGTATGAACTAGAGAGAAACTAAGGACAAAGCAAAACAACTTAGATTAGATCTAGTTTACTACCTCCAAATCCAAAACTTACTAGACCATCGTCCTCCTTGGGTAGTCTGAGGGAGATACCCATCATGTGGCTGGTACCTTATGTCACCAAACCTAATTTTCATGATAATCGACAAAGTAGATCCTTGTTTCCCAGGGTACAGAGGAAGCTAAGGCTCAGAGCAGTGAAGACTTTTCTAAAGCCAGACAGATAAGTGTGAAGCACCATGATTTAAATCTAGAACAGCCTGATGCCTTCTCCCATGGTACACAGCCTTGTTTCAGTAGTGACAGTGGCATGAACAATGATATCTAGCCCAGGCCCACGTGCTACGAATTGTAGAGTAGGATCTTGGTTATTCTGCCAGCTGCATCTTTTTTTGGGACACTGTAATTTCCTGATGAGGCGACCTCACCAGGACTTTCCCTAATATCTGCCTTAGCTGGGAGGTGTCAAGATAGTAGAGAGAAACCATTATTTTCATTGAAATCCAACTCCCTAGGTTCATTTGTCAATGTTCAGGCAAGAATGTGAAATGCCTTTTACATGACTAAAAGCTCGTCCCTGAACAGTCAGGACTTTTCCATGAATGGATAGAATTTTATTATACAAGATGTTCAAATAAGTTAGGAAAGATTCCTTTGAAAACTACTGCCAAAACGAAATTCTCCAAATGTTCCAGTCAAGAGTATACTTGCTGCTGGGAATAAAAGCAACAGAGAAAGTTCATTTGTTGGTAGCTTCCCTGATATTTTAATTATATTCTCCAAATTCTGCTTAACGCTTTCTTTGATCCAATAATTATATTCTCAAAATTAAAATGTTTAATCTATATGCAATAGTAAAATTAATGCGTATCTTTTGCCTTACACTGAAATGAAATTGCAAATGCCAAGAAGCACATTTTACTTCTAGTCGGAATGGAAAGTAACCTTTTGAAGGGTTTGATAAATTTAATTTCTTATGTAGTTTTCTGATAATCATCAGTTTAACTCTGTTAAATACCAAATGACATTTTGAGCCTGCAAGTCTGCCAGAAAACTACATTGAATTCCCAGTGTCTTAAGTGACCTTGAATAGCTTAACACATCTCAGTACCCTTCTGGTTGTCTGATATGAAGCATATTTAGTTATTTTCTGCCCTTGTTGAAGGCAAATTCATCATATCTTTCAAAAAATGGGTTACATAATTCACTTAACCCATGGAAGAGCATTAGCGTTTAAAAAAATTCCTTGAATTTTTAAGTTCTTTTAGCATTTGGATCAAGGCTCACCTTTAGGCAAAAGAACATTAAAGTTACTCTTCGCTTCTTGAAATCCCTACCTTGAAAGCCACTCCTTTCCTCATCAGAGATATGCTAATCTTTATGGCAGTCTTATCCAGTAGTTGTTGGTAATTCTACTTTATAAATGGTGAAAATGAGACTCGAGGAATGTAGATATCGTCCCTGAGATGATGCAACTATAACGTGCCCACGCAGGGGCAAACCACCAGGTCTGACACCAAGTCCAATCTTCTTACCTACAGCATGATTTTCTTAGCATTCCCTCATTTTTCTCCCCCAAAAGTTTCTCTCTTGACATTTCAACTCTGAAGACTCCCACAACACCACAGGAGAGGTCAGAATTCTGACAAAGAAATGACAAATAGAAAAAATGACTAGATAATATATAAGTCATGATCTTTACCTATTCTTTTTTAATTTTCTCCAAACTACTTGATGGTTGATAGTTCACCCTCCACGTTTATAGGGCTTTCTGGGCAAGTTTGTTGCTGGGCATAAATAGCAACACTAACAATCCAAGGTTAATGTTGTATGTGATTAGTGTTCTAAAGGTTCGAGCAAGCTTGTCTCTATCACTTGTCTCTATCCCTAAATAAGACGAGTGCTTCCAGGATTCAAGTGGTTGCTTATGATCAATCATTGCCTTTGAATAGCAGTTACTCCTCATTCCATGCAACTACAAAATCCATGAAATTTCATGAAAAATCCACTGTAAGGGCTGACTGATTCAGCATTACTTTAAAACCAGGTTCGGAGAGACAAAGCTGAAATTTGGATTTCAGATCCTGCAAAGATGTTTTAAAATGCTCTCTTCAGTTCCTGCAGTGAGACAAAACAAAAACAAGTTTCTGTTTCAAAGAAAAAGCTCACAACATACTTGAGGAAGGAAATACAGAGAATAGGAAAGGAGCCAGGTCTCACAGAATGTCAGGCATAGTACTATTACATCAAGTGCACACTGTATTCTCTTAATAGTCGGTTTTATTTGTATTTGTCATCATATAAGAGAATGAGAGTTTCAAAACTCAGGCTAAGTTTACAGAGGAGCTTTTAACAGTGGCCAAACATTGTACTTGCCCAAGGAAGGGTGCCAGAGAGACCCCTTCCACAGATCTTTGTGGTCTGTGAAAAGATCCCCATAACCCCAGAGTAATATTAGGAAGTAAGAGCAATGTCGTCCTCGCTTTCATATTGTTTGGTAGAACACTGCACCTGCTTTTGTGAAAAGACTCCCTTTTGCAATGAGATGATGACATTCCTGAAAGTTTTGGTGTTAAAATGTCTTCTATTTGAAAAGGTGAAGATAACAGACTGCAGGATTTTTAAAAAATTCCTTACTTAATTAAATTAAAAGTTTGTCATTGTGAGGTGTTGAATTTCATCTCCTTAAAGATGTCAAAGTTTTAATCCCCAGTACCTGTGAATGTGACCTTATTTAGAAACAGAATCTTTGCAGATGATCAAGTTAGGAGGAAGGCAGTAGGGTGGGTCCTATTCCAATATGACTGTGTCCTTACAAAAAGGGGAAATTTGGACACAGAGACAGGTGCATACAAAGGAAAGATGAAGTAAAGATACTGGGAGAATGCCATCTACAAGCTAGAGAATGGCAAAGAATTCCAGCAAACCTCTAGCAGCTAGGAAAGAAGCATGGAACAGATTTCCCTGCACAGCCCTCAGAAGGAACAAATATGGACACACCTTGATCTCTGTTTCTAGCCTCAGAACCTTGAGACAATACATTTCTGTTATCTAAGCCTCCTAGTTTGTGATGATTTGTTATGGCAGCCCTAAGAAACTAATGTGGCCATCCTAGGTCAATTACCTGTTTTCATTTTTATCTTGTTTTGCTTTTTGAAATTTTCCTAGTTCTTGAAATCTCAAAGTCTGGGAACCCTTAACCTGAATTACCTTAAAATCCCATCCAACCTTAAGATTTTATGATATCTTACACTGTGGAATCTTTTTCCTAAATTTTCTGGTGAGTCATTGGGAACCTACAGGATTGAAGACTTCCAGATTCTCCTTAAGATAGTAGAATATAACAGTGGGTTAGGCCTCTGCCTTCAGCTCAGGTCATGGTCTCAGGGTTCTAGAATCTAGCCCCGCATCTGGCTCTCTGCTCAGCGGGGGGTCTGCTTCCCTGCCCCGCCTCCCCCTGCCTCTCTGCCTGCTTGTGATCTCTGTCTGTCAAATAAATAAATAAAATATTTTTTAAAAGATAGCAGAGTATAAATAGGAACCACATTTCGGTGTTTCAGGGCAAAATCTGAGAGAATATTTCACTGTATAGCTTGAAACATTAAACATGGATGCTTGATGGATTTCTTTCCCTGTAGTTTGAGTAGGAGTAAAACTCTAAGTGCTCCTGGGTATAAAATAAAAGGATTAAACACTCCTCTGTTCATGGATCTGATGAAGGTGCATGTTTCTCAGAAGCTTACAGATAGTACCCCAAATCTGTGGCATCCTCTATTTGGTTCATCAAACAGTCTTCATCTCTCATAGGTCATGGAAACTCTTTCTCCTTTCTCTTCTCCTCCTAGGCAAGCTACACAAGAGGGGATTGACAATGAAGTATGTTTTACCAGATCATGCTTGAATGCACTGATGACTGCCACATTTCCATTGTTCAGATGGTTTTGGAAAAAAATCTAAGTGGAAATTCATTCACTTATTTATTGACTCATGCATTTATTCAATGAATAGTAAAAAAGGAGAGAGAGAGAGACCAATCTCTGTTTTGTATCAGATTGTCACAATATTCAACTCTACAACTAAACCTCATGATGTACTATATGTAGGCTAATTGAATTTAAATTAAAAAAAGAAAAGAAAAGAAAAGAGACATCCTTTCCTTCTAAGGATGGGGACCTTCTTTTATAATGTCTGCCCACAAAGATTAAAGGACTAGTACCAAAAAAAAAAAAAAAAAAGATGTCACAAAATGACTATAATTACAACAGCTACTATGTGCTAAAAATTTCTACCTTCATTTTTAAAAAGATTTTATTTTGGGGTGCTGGGTGGCTCAGTCGTTAAGCATCTGCCTTCGGTTCAGGTCATGTTCCCAGAGTCCTGGGATCAAGCCCCACATTGGGCTCCCTGCTCAGTAGGAAACATGCTTCTCCTTCTCCCACTGCCCCTGCTTGTGCTCTCTCTTGCTGTGTCACTCTCCGTCAAATAAATGAATAAAATCTTAAAAAAAATTTTTTTAAAGATTTTGTTTATTTATTAGAGAGAGAGAATGCATGCAGGAACACAGGAGTGGGAGAGGATAGAGGCAGAGGGAGCAGCAGAATCCCTGCTGAGCAGGGAGCTCAGCACAGGGCTGGATCCCAGGACCTTAAGATATGACCTGAGCTGAAGGCAGATGCTTAACCTCCTGAGCCACCTGTGTGCCCCTACCTTCATTTTATAGATGAGCTCAAATAATTAAACTTGTCCTTGGTCCCACAGCTGATAAATGAAGCAGCTTGACCTTGTTTTGTATGACTCCCATGTCCCCACTATATCAAGCTGCCTGCCCTTAGAACCCACTAGACTGGTGCATATACATCACTATACCCTAAGACATGCCTTCATTCAGGAGCTGGTTTCTCCCAGTCTCTCCTCACCTCCAGCCAAAGTATATCTCCTCACAAAAACCTGGTTGAAAACTAACCTGCTCCGGGAAGACTTCCAGACTTATTGGTCACCATCTTTACTAGGCCAGCCTTTCAGCACTCAGATTTTTCATTGCTTAACTTCTATTTGTTTGTTTTGCTTTTATGGAAATGCTGTGCTGTTTTTGATATAAATGTGTCTCTGTAATTGATATTATCTCCACGAAAGAGCATCTGGTCTTCAAAGGAAACTACTGTTGTCTCCTACTTTCTAGTCCTAACCCTGCTGCTGAGAAGATGGACAGTTTTGGTTATATAACTAAATCTACTTGAACCTTCTTTTCCTAATCGATACAGAAAGAGAGTAGTGGGAAGATGTGGCCAACTGATATTTCTTACCTGATAAGTGTATATGTGGTGTCTCCCAAGCAACCCTGTCCTTTGTTGGCTCTGGAAAGTGCCCCATTGAGGCTCGTGGCCAGATTTGCTCATGTGAGGGCTACTCAGGTCTTAGCAAAGCAGAGTACCCTCACATCCCTGCTGGGCGACCTGAGCCAGTACTACTGATTATAGATAGACTCAGGCAGCCCACAGTGCTGTCTAACCTGATCTTCCTGTTTCTCTCCTTTTCCCTTTCACTTGCCATCGAGGCTTAAGTACTGCTCCAGACCAAATGACAGATTCTTCTCCACATCCTCCTCATCTTTACAGACACCATTCCGTCTTCCTAAAGTACATTTACATTTCCTTCCCCCTTGAACAATCCCATCTCCTATAAGACAGGTTTATTTCTCACCTCCTCAGTGAAGCCTTTCCTGACCACCAGCCTGCCATCAGAATCTTCGCAACTGCTGCAGCTTTTAAAAATATTTGCCCCTCTGCATTTTAACTGAATCATATAGAAAGAACATACTATCATGGTTATGAGCATAGTGTCTTGGTTTCAGACTGCCTACTTTTATAATTGTCACTGTGTCATTTATTAGCTGTGTGCCTTGTACAAATTATTTTTCTGCACCTAAGTTTCCTCATCTTTCAAATGAGGATAATAATAGTACTTATCACCTGGAATGTTTTAAAGGATTGATTAATGTATGAAACTACATAGAAGAGTGAACGTATTATTGAGTTAGCATTACACACTAATACCATCTGATATTCCTTTTTCCCTCTAGGGTTCCAAACAAGGAAAGAACTAATTTGTTATAACATCAGAGTTATAAAGTCTTAAGATCTCCCTTTCTTTTTGTCTCTTAGTATCTCTCCTTCCATTATCCACTTCACATATCAGCTTCCTCTCTCCTTGAATTGTTTGATGTAATAAAGTTCACTTGTACCTCTGCCTGATACTTAAATAATGCATCCATAGTTGGAACATTCTTGTAAAAAAGGAGAGGGTAGGATTTGTTATTGGAAAGATTAAAAGACCTAATATATGTGAAAATGCCCAGGGAAGAACATGGCCCAGTGAGAGCATGTGGATTCATTCACGGAATGTTCATTAAACACCTGTTCCTTACCTAACGTGTGCCACCAGATCTTGGGGGCACGGTCCTTGCCTTCATGTTGTTTACATTTTAGTGAGGGATACAGATAACTCTACACACAATTGGGATGTGATGTGATTGGTTGTGATGAAGGAAAGTAACCAGATGCTATGGTAATTCTCTCCCAGACTAGGTGAAGGCTTCCTGAGGAAACGACACCCAGACTGAGTCTCAAAGGTTAAATGGGAATCAGTCAGTCTTAGAAAAGGAGAAATCTCCCAGACTAAAGTATAATCGTATGGGAGAAGACTCAGAGGCCCAGAGATCTGTGGTGTTTTGGAACTACCACAAGAAATTCTGAGTGATTGAGGACTGGGAAGAGATAAGCATGGGTCAGATTATAAAGAGCTTTTATGCGTCTGCCTGGATTTTACCCTGAAGGCAGTGGAAGCTCTTCAAGAGTTAGGTAAGGGATTAATAGTGCAATCAGGAGTTTGCAGGGTTATTGCAATAACCTCTGTGAAAAAAAAGCATAAACTCAAATTAGGGATGCATAGGAAAAGACCAGAGAAGAGACACCTGGGTGGCTCAGTAGGCTAAGCATTTGCCTTCAGTCCAGGTCATGATCCCAAGATCCTGGAATGGAGCCTCAACTTGGACTCTCTCTTCAGCTGGGAGCCTGCTTCTCTCTCCTACACTTCCTTTGCCTGTGTGTGCTCTCTCTCAAATAAATAAACAAAATCTTAAAAAAAAAAAAAAAGAAAAAGACCACAGAGAAAAAAGACAAAGTACAAATAAAAAACCTCAGTGAGAAAATACATAAAGTTCACACTAGTTGTTTTGGGGGCATAATTGTTCTACATCTTTCACTGATTTGATATTAGACTCTTCAACATTTCAACAGACTTTCTAGATGCAGTTACTGTAATGGTAGGAATTTTGAGTACATCCAAGATGATCTTTGAGGAGTAAGGACTGGAGGACGCCTCACCCACATCTCGGTGTCAAAAGTCTTTCCCATGGAGGTGCACCCTTTGGTTGCAAAAATAACCCAAAGCTACCGATTTTATTCCTAATTTTCTTTGGCCTGTTTCTTTAGCTACAGAGCCTGTTTCAGATTAGCTTTAATTTTATCTCTTATCTTACAGACTTCTGTCCCTATTTCTCTACTGGATCACTACCAAACTCCAAGATCCTATCACGCACGGTAACTATTTCCTTCTCTGTGGGCAAGCAGGCTGCTAGAATTGAGGGGAGAAGGAGATATTCTCTGCTATATTTAAAGTGGCTGGACATTGACCTGTGGCTGCTTTGTATCCTCATCCTGAGTGTTAGCCTCTTACAGTGTGTAGGAACCAGGGACTGGGTGTCCATAGCTCTAAGCAATGCTAAATGTAGATGGAAGCACCAGAGACAACTTCAGTTTGTTTTTATATCCTTTTTGATTACAATTTAATATTGTAATTTGGTATAAGTGATAGACTAAGGGAGGAAAGAGACTGTGAACACATTGCATTAAGCACTTCTTTTAATATCCTGTTTGTTTTACTCTCTGAGGTGAGACACAAAATGTTATGCATGCAGTTTGGGTCATACAGTAACATGGGAATTGCCTTATAACCTATATCTCAATTTTAAGACAGGAGAGGAGGAGTAAGAGACACAAGTGCAGCCTTCTGTAGGGGACCACTGCCATATGGAACTTTGTGCACTCCACAAAGAATAGCAAGTCTGTACTTGGAGGTAATTGTAATGCATGATCCAATTTATCTTCGGTAAACCTCTCCAAACACAAGTGACAAAATGGTGATGGTCTGGACTTGAGTGTTTTGATACTTGACTGTTTGTTGCAAGATATATGTTGGACCATCGGGAGGAAACAAAGTAGCTTAAATAGGAATTATAGTTTAATGAAGATTGAATCAAAGATTTTAGAAAAAACAATGACATATATGCTGAGACTGATGCCCAAGATTCTGGGGAAGGATTTACAAATAAAATGGAGTGAAAAGGGCCTATAAGTTTTCTTGGCAATCCCCAGAGATCTCACCTTGAGCTTAGAGGTTTAAGTGCAAGAGCTGAAACTTGAAACACTGGCAGATGTTGATTTTTTTCGAGATGATTACTTTGGAGTGTGGTAGATTTCTGTCTTTTTATTTAAATCCCCAGAGACCTAAGTGGAGTTTAAATTCCCAAAGTAGGATTGGAGTGCTGTAATAAAATGAGTAGTCATCTGCATTGCTATCATATGGAGGGATGTCATGCAGAACAGGAATTGTGGATGGCATTGGTTTTGACAAAGACTTTCATTCTAGATGTTAGTAAAAGATTATTTCAAGTAGGTTACCACAAAATTGAATGTGTATTATAGTAGGAAAGAAAAATCAGAGGTATCTATTGTCTACTGAGGTCTTCCCAGCTCCCAAGACAGATAGTTGCATTCACTGATGTATGAAACTTTTTTTGACTATGTATTATGTACCAGACACTCTTTTGGCAATGTGGCTAGTGATGGACAACAGAGAGTTTCCACCCCCAAATATTTAGAGTCTAAGAAGTATGTGAGTATAACAATTCAATTTAGGAGAATGTGAGAACTGTTCCCTTCAAAAGGAAAATCTTTCAACAAATCATGAAGGCAAGTGTGTACACACCACGTGCAGCATTGGTGGTATTCAGGAAATGGGACAACGTTAAATCTGTTTACTTTTTCCCAAACCTAATTTTGGATTTTGAATCTAAGACTGAAAAGGGATTTAGCCATAAAAAGGATGAGAAAAGATAAATAGAAAAACAAATAAACTGAACTTCAAAAAGATAAAATTTAAGTCAAAGCACAGAACTGAGATCTGAGCAGAATGGAGACTCACAACTTCTATCTGCTTTCCCCTTCCTCATGCAAAGTGTTTACTGAAGTAAGATGATGTAAGAAATATCATTTATCACTGAAAGGAAAGCTATAGACTCCACCAAAGAAAAATACTTGTATAGAAGAAACCGTAGTACATATAAAAGTTAATCACCACAGAGTAAGTTACCAAGTGAAAAAAGGAAGAAAATGGACATATAAATCTACTTTTCTAAAGAATGAAAATGATAATAATAATAATAAGCCAAATAAAGAAATTAAAAATGTAATAATATAATTTGGACCATTGAAAAGGAAATGAAACTTAAGGGCCTTATTTCAGGGCCCCACAGGGTAGTAGACTGAGGACCATGAAAGAAGTGGATGGATAACATCATCCCCTGTAGTTCACCAGCTTTGGTGAGAACCTGCCACGTGCCTGGTCAAGGGCATCATGCAGTAGGTAGTACAAAAAAGAATGAGTCACCATCTGTATCCTGAAGACGTAATAAAAACAAGTTCAGTCTACTGGGAAAGCAAACAGGTGCTCAGTTTTAGAGGTAAAGTTCAACCTGTTGTAAATGCTAGAATCAAAGGTAGGAAGCCAAGAAATCTACCAGATTTGGAAAGAAAAGAAGGAGCAGTCTTCTTTAATAATCATTAAATTCTTCACAGAAGAAGACAATAGTGTTGAGGTACAGAAAGAGAGGGAAGGTAAGCAACAGGAATGGCATACATAAAGGCAAAGGGGTAGGAAAGTGTGGGAAATATTCAGAAAATGGCGACAAGTTCCATGCAGTTGTTTGGCGGATGGGCAGGGCTGACTTAGGGAATGAAGCTCTTATTTACCATATAAAAGATTTGGAATTTAAATTTATTGGTAATCAGCAGTTAACCAGAGAGTGGTATATTTAGTTTAAGAGACATACTTGCAGTATCTATAGTGGGTTCGATGGTGGCTCCCAAAATGATATGTTCTGGTCCTGATTCCTGAAACCCATGAATGTTATCTTATTTGGAAAAAAGCTCTCTGCAGGTACCATAGAGTTAAGGATTTTGAAGTGAGAAGATCATAGTGAATTAGCTAGATAGGCCCTAAATCCAATGACAAATATTTTTATAAGAGAAAGTAGAGGGATATTTGAGACAGACACCGAGGAGAAGGTGATGGGAAGGCAGAGGCAGAGATTGGAGTGATACGGCTACAAACCAAAGACCACCAAGTAATGTCAAAAGCCACTAGAACCTGGAAGAAGATTCTCTCCTAAAGCCTTCTGAAGGAGGGGTTGGCCCTGCTGACACCTTAATTTCAGACTTACAGTCTCCTGACCTGGGAGAGAATAACTTTCTATAGTTTGAAGTCACAGGTTGTAATAATTTATTCCCACAGCCCTGGGAAACTAATACAACATTTCAAAACTAATCATTACAAATGAAATAGTAATAATCATTCAGTATAACAACACCTTTCAATACACAAACGTCTTTTCTACGCATTGTCTTATTTTCATAATCAAATAGTGAGGTACTACTATTCTTTTCCCCATTTTATTGTTGAACTTGAGCTTCAAAGAAATAAAATCACATCCTTCGGATCCAACATGTACCCTCAACTTTGTTTTTACTACCGACCTCTGTTGCTTTAGTAACAAATCAGTCCTCACAGCCACCTCTCCTCCTCATCCAAATGTAGTTAATAGCTTCAAATGGCATCTGAGTAGCTCTTAAAGTCCTGGGCTGGAGATGATATCAGAAGAGGAGGGAGGGTGCCTGGGTGGGTCAGTGGGTTAAGCCGCTGCCTTCGGCTCGGGTCATGATCTCAGGGTCCTGGGATCGAGTCCCACATCAGGCTCTCTGCTCAGCAGGGAGCCTGTTTCCCTCTCTCTCTCTCTCTGCCTCTCTGCCTACTTGTGATCTGTCAAATAAATAAATAAAATCTTTAAAAAAAAAAAAAAGAAGAGGAGGGAAAGGGATAGAGGGGTCTGAAAGGGACCAAGATTGGGAGATTCTAAATAAGGATTAAAAAGACTAGGGTGTTTTCTTCAAATTTTCTTAGGTTTCAGCTACTGACTCTGTAGTATTGAGTAAGAATTTTAAACCCCTTGAGTCTCTGTTTTCCATTCCAGAAAAATGGGCATACTAGTTTCTAACTGGGTTAGTTTAAGGAGTAAACAGTGTGTTTAAAAAAAACTTTGCAAATTGTAAGGACAGAGCATAAATGTTAGGTAATTATGAGTGAAAGCAGAATGGTGTAGTGCTCTGGTTCAGATCTGATTGCTCATTAGTATCACTGGGGGAACTTTTAAAACTTGCTGATGCCTAGATTCTTCCCCAGAAGTACTAAACCAGAATCTCTTAGTGTGGGACTCGGGCATCATTATTTTTTAAAATCATCTTAAATTATTCTTACACATGCTGCCAGTTTGGAGAACCCCTGCTGGGGTGGGAAAAGATGAGCTCTGGGGACAAATTGATTCAGGCATAAATTCCATATAATAACTTTATAAATCACTCTTTATAATTGTGTTATAAGTAAGTTACTTAACCTATCCCAATCTCTATTTTATCAACTTTCAAACAAGTGTAAGAATACTTAGCTCTTAATGCTGCTTTAAGAATTGAATTAAATATATATACAAATGAGATAGTTGGTTCAGGTTACTTTGATTTCCCCCACCCCTTTCACATCAATAAAGTGAGTGGAAAGCTAAAAGGGAAGAGGAGAACAAGGGAGTTGCATTTAGCACATGATATGCATTTCCAAAAATTAACCCCAAGTTGCATTTTCTCAAAGTGAAGTGAAGTCATATGGAGATGTGGCTCTTGTGTTATGAATGCAGACATCGGTATATGCAAACATTACACAGAACTGTTTCTTATAAAATTAATAGGTTCCCAGGGGTTATAATAATTCACATTAAGTGTGAAACCAAGTGTTTTCCTCATTAATCAATGCCCTAGGAAGGTGCCAGCTATTTCCTGTGTTTAGCAAGTCGATTAGATTAGAGTCACAAGACAGCATTTTTATTGTCAAGGGCATTTATGGTCATTGAATGTTAGGTCACCTGTAATAACCAAATGTCATTCCACTCACCAATACTGGAGGTGTTCAAAAATTGGTAATAAGATGGGGTGATGGTCACAACTTTTGTTGTTATTTTTATTTTAGTTGGGCAATTCTCTGTACTGCAAGATATTCTAGAATCCAAACTGGTATTTTTGCCTTCCTTCTTTAGTCTCAAAGATGTTTCTTTTCTCTTAGAAATGTACAGTTTCTGCACACACTTAAAAAGCCCTAAAAAATTCTACATCAGGTACATAATTGGACAATGCTGTACCTTGAGAATACATGCTTTTAATTTGTAATTATAGCTAAGAAGAGAATACTTCAGCATATTGTGAATTACATTAGAAACTTGTTTATTAAATAAACCATATTGTATTGGTTTGGTTTACTAAGTCTAACCTTGGTAGTAATAGGCATATCTAGAGCCCAGATTTTGGATTCTAATTCTATCTCCAATAAAAGAAGCCAAGGGAAGAATGTCTGATTCTAGCACTGTGGTAGGGAGTACACGAGATAAGCTTAGAGCATCTTGGAGTGCCAAAAAGTAGGAAGTGCAAAGAACAAAACAGCTCACACAATTATGGAGAAATGTCAAAGGGACACAAAACCAACTAAAAGGGCTCACAGTGGCCAAGGAAGAAACATTTTAAACAACAAAATAAACTCTTATTGAATTATAATAAAAATAAATAAATACCCATGAATCCATACTGATATAAATAAATGATTGGATAAATTTTTGGAGAACAGACAAATCTCCTATAGAAGAATTCCAAATAATTTATGTAAATCCTTCATCCTCATTCTTTTTTAAATATGAGCTTCACATAAGTGATTTTCTCTGAAAGAGTGCAATCTAAAAAGGGCAGGGAAGAGGGGAGGAGTTTATTAGTTAGGGTTCTCCAGAGAAACAGTATAACCAATAGGAGATAATACATCTATATTCAGCTGTTGGCAAGATGGATAACCAGGAAAACTGGTGGTATAAATCAAAGGCTGGAGGCCAAGGAACCAGGGAAGCCAATGGTGTAACTTCCAGTCTGAGGCCACAGGCCTGAGAAGAGGGATTACAGAGGTTCTGGGGTGGAGAGCTGCTGGTTCAAGAAGAGAGAGAATTTGCCCTTCCTCTGCCTTCTTGTTCTATTTGAGCTCTCAGTGCATTAGATAATGCTCACTCACAATGGTGAGGGCAGGTCTTCTTCACCTGGAGTATTCAGTCAAATGTTGATATCTTCCAGAAACATCCTCACAGACACATCAGAAATACTGTGTTATTGACTATTTGGGCATCCCTTCACCCACCTAAGTTGATACAAAAAATTAACTATCACAAAGATTGACTTTACAATAGAGAAGTCTGAAAAAAGCTAATCAAGGTCAATATCAACAGTGATAAATAATGTTGATAGTATGTGCTTTTTATGATGTGATAACAATGGCATTTTACCTCTTTCTCCCAGAATCCCTATCCAATCATGAGAAAAACATCAGGCAATTCCCAATACAAAGAGATTCTACAAAATCCCTGATCTGGAACATCTGAGAAACTGTCACAGCTAAAAGGAGCTTAAGGAGACATGATAACTAAATATAATATGATATCCTGGATGGGAGCCTAGAACGGAAAAGGAGCATTTGATAAAGAAGAAATCTGAATAAAGTATAGACTTTAATTACAACATTTCAACATTGGTTCATTAATTGTAACAAATGAACCATAGTCTGATATTGTGATGTATAAGAAATATGTATTTGGTTGTTCAGATGACCAGAATATTTTTCTCAGACATAGCTGGTCTTTGTCCACAGTTCCTGGCTCAGTTCCCAAAACCCTTGAAATTCCCTGAGCAGTAAGAGTAATAGGAACGTCTTGTTATCATATTTGCTCACTTGTCCTCAGTTCCTGAAAATGGGCAAAGCATATAAAAGGGATTGCCAGGGGATTTCTCATAGTGAAAGACATCAATGGTTTTCATATGTGTGACAATAGGTGTAAATTTATGATAAAGAAATACACGCAAAACAGCAATGAGGCACCATTTGTAAAAACCTGTCAGATTAGCAAACAAATATTTCATAATATACTGAGATGGTAAAGATGCATAAAAACACCTATCTTACATTTTGTTGATGAGCATGTAAAATGAAATACCTTCTTTGCAAGATACTTTGGTAATAGTGTAGCAGAAGCTGATGGAACCTTGTCTGTATCTGCACCCCTACATTTCAGTGAGGAATCAGGCATATGGCCTGACTTCCTCATGACATCAGCACTTACTACAATGTGTTGGGATGCCAGGCATCAATGCATTTATGCAATATCTCTAGAATATGACAGAATAGGTGATAATGAGAATTATAAGGACAGTAGTATTGCTGTCAGTGTCATAGCTATACTAAGAAAAAAAATACTATACTAACAAAAAAATAAGGGCTCAACTATCAGTCAGGATACAATAGGCCAAAAGTCTTCAAAGAACTGTTTACCATTCAAAAAGCAGTTTTTGGTTCTACTGGACCTAGTAGAAACTTTGCCTAATTATTAGACATCACCTGATCACAGGTGATGAGCTCCTCATCACAAGCTGGCTACTGTCAGATCCTCCAAGTCATTTGGTTGGGCCGGTGCAACAGGAACCCATCATGCAGTGAATGGTACATTTGTGATCACACATGAACAGCTAAGTTATATGACCTGGTGGCCCAGGCCCCCCTTATTACCTAACTGGTTAAACCAGTGTATTTCCCTTGGGTTATACCCATGGTTTCAGAGTGTTCCCATAACCAGTTGTCAGAGGATGATAAAACCCAGGTCTGATTCACAGATGGGTTGGATCAATATATCATGTGAGCTAAAAATAGACTGCTTAGGCAACATATTTCCACTCAGGGGTGGCCATAAAAGACGGCAGAGAGGGGATATTCTCACTACTAAGGGCAGAAGTTGAAGTGATACAAATGTCCATGCACTTGTGTAGATGATTTAAGTGAAGGCAGGCTTAACTGTAGGAGATTCTGTTGGTACTCTGACCATATTCTCTCTCCCTTGCCCTTCAGTCCATGCTGGCAGGGCCTCTGACTACCGCACCTGTGTTTCTTTCCTTCTCTGGCCAATAAAACCCACTTTGCCTGCGCCTGTGAAGTAGGCCAGAAGTGTGGGGGAGTGAATCCCTCCTGGCAGTGGGATAGAGGGAAGCAAAGTGGGGAGTGCTTCTGAAGGGAGGAGTATTTTATACCTAAGGTTATAGAGAATTTCCAGCACATCATGATGATACATTTAGAATGACTTGTGGTCAATTTTGTTACTCTTTTAATTTTAATTTTAATCTTTAAATATTTAATTTATTTATCAGATAGAGATCACAAGTAGACAGAGACAGGCAAAGAGAGGGGGAAGCAGACTCCTTGCTGAGCAGAGAGCCTGATGCAGGGCTGGATCTCAGGACACTGGGATCATGACCTGAGCCTAAGGCAGAGGCTTTAACCCACTGAGCCACCCAGGTGCCCCATGTTACTCTTTTTAAATATCTACAGACAATCCCATTACTACCCGAACCCAAGGCAGAGCGGTGCTCTGTCCTCAGATGCCACTGCTCCCAGGATCACACAATGACCCTCAGAAAACAACTGACCTGACAGGACAGGAGTTGGCATACCCATAGCCCAGCTCCTTCACCCTCTGAATAGGTTAACTCTGAGACTTGTGTCAATAGTGTCTGCTAGAGTTTCCGAGGGTTTCAGAAGGACTGAGCTTCAAATATTCAAAGTAGTGAATGGCTTGTGATACACCTATTACTGGCCCCTTTCCTTCCCTCTCTCATTTTCCCACTCTCCCGTTGGGCTTTCCTTTACTACCTACATGAACTATTTGTATTTGAATCCTCGTCTCAGGGTCTATTTCTAAAGGAACCCAATCAAGATGGTTTGTTATTAAACTTGTAAATGCACATACCTTTTGCCCCAAGAATCCACTTGCAGAAATATGTCCTAAAGATAGACTCACACATGTGCCCAAAGATACATGATCTTTATAATTATAGTAGTAAACACCATCAAGTGCTTACTATATACTAGACATTAAAGTTCCTTTCACAGAGTAATTCATTCGATCCTCAGAAGAACCCTCTGAAATTACTACTGAATCCCCATTTTACATAAGAGGAAACTGGGTCATACAGAGGTTAAACACTTGAAACTGTAAGAGCAAAGCCAAGGTTCAAACCCAGGAAATCAAACTTTAAGGCCCATCCTTATCCACTCTCTATATCCATACCAGGATAATTATAGCAGGATTTTTGTAATAGCTATAAACAGCCAAAATGACCCTCATGGGAAACCAGTTAGGTAAATTATGGTAGATCATATTAAAATATTCAGAGCTATTTAAAATAATAAGGTTTATATGTTAATACAGAAAAAAGCCCAAGATATTGTTATGTGAAGAAAGCAAGGTGAAGAACACTGTATTTGTTAGATAGGCTTCCAATCTTACAAAATCCAAAGAGCTATGTGTACATATGTATTTCCCTGTGTGTTAGTATCATGGGAATAGCTATTGCCTTACGAGAGGCCTGTGTGTCAAGCATGGACAGGAGACAAACTTACATTATAAATTGTAAACCATTTTTTTTTTTACTGTTTTAATTCTTTAACCTAAGTATATGTCACTCTTTCAAAAAGCCATACTAAAAATATGTGTAATTAAGATATGTACGAATTGACATGGGATCACAGAGGAAGGAGCAATTCTTTTCTCAGAAGGCCCCATGAAAAGATTCTAATGTACAGATAAATGCAGAAGATAAACGCAGAGGCATATGTGACATTCTAGAAGTGTAGGAGCTCACAGGATTACAGTTTGATCTGTAGAGTTTGCAGAAAATGAAGCTAGGAAGGGAGGTCCATGCCAGATGGTCTCTAGATACATTACTTCACAAGAGAAATGAAATACTCAATCCTACCAATAGCTACTTGACAAATATTTTTTTTTTTAAGATTTTATTTATTTATTTGTCAGAGAGAGTGAGCACAGGCAGACAGAGTGGCAGGCAGAGGCAGAGAGAGAAGCAGGCTCCCCGCCAAGCAAGGAGCCCGATGTGGAACTCGATCCCAGGACGCTGGGATCAGGACCTGAGCCAAAGGCAGCCACTTAACCAACTGAGCCACCCAGGCGTCCCAACAAAGATGTTTTTATTGTAGGCTTTAAAAAATGTCTTTGAATGCTGTGTGTGCCATATATGGTATTATAAGAAAGGAAAAGAAAAATATATCAAGTTAAAGAAGTCTTCCTGTAAGGAGTATGAATTGTCTTCATTTTCTCTTATTGCAGAGGGTTTGGCAAGGAAATATATAGATTACGAATCAGAGGGCTGGGGCTCTGGGTGGCTCAGTGGGTTAAGCCTCTGCCTTTGGCTCAGGTCCTGGTCTCAGGGTCCTGGGATTGAGCCCATCGGGTTCTCTGCTCAGCAGAGAGCCTGCTACCCGCTTCCCTCTGCCTGCCTCTCTGCCTACTTGTGATCTCTGTCAAATAAATAAATAAAATCTTAAAAAAAAAAAAAAGAATCAGAGGACTGAATTGGAGTGCCGACTTTATCACTTTCCAACCGTCAGTTCAACATCTTCATCTGTAAACAAAGATTATCATAGTACAAGCTTGGAATTAATGTGAGGATCAACTGAGAAAAGTCATGTAAGTAACAATCAGTATATTGCCTGGAGTTTATCAGGTATCCAATAATTGTTGCCTATTACTATTGTCAATAAGTGCTAACAAATAACAATTTCAACATTTTCACAACCTTATTACCTTACAGAAAACAGTGAAAGGAAAGCACTTCCCTAGGAAAATGAAGGTCTGCCGTTTTGACTTGAAAGAATTTCCTGTGCTCAAAATGATCTCATTTGCCTTTTCTGTTGCCAAAGTCTAAATGACACTTGTGTTCTGCCCAAAAGCACATGGGCTGACTGACAGTGTCACAGCCGTGGATCTGTCAGCAGATCCCTAAAACATGTGCCATGTCCTCTGGTCCCACCAGTTATATCCAGGATACTAAACAATGGTTGGAAGCATTTGACTCTGACTCTGAATGAATACGTTAAAAATCAGAACGTTAGTGTTGCCCAGGGAAATACAAAGATCTAAAAGCCATTAGACCTCACTTCATGTTTAGAAAATAAAATATTTTTTAAAAGTATTATAACATCCATTCTGCTAAGAATGCGTGCAAAAAGGTGATGTTTACAAAATAGAAGAAACGAATCAACAAATACTGATTTAAAAACAATGGCACTAAACAATGTACCCGTGATACTAATTAGGTATCACAAAAGCCACCAAAAAAGGATGTCAAATGAAACTTGAATGTGCTTAACCTGAACAAAATATCAGACTAGTAGAACAATAGAGACGCAATCAAAAAGCTAGATTAGAGACAGTTGTATCTAATATTTTAGTGATATTTTAGTGCAAAGTTCCCCCTCCATAATTATAATGACAACTCTTCTTTTTCAAACCAAAAATTTGAGCACACATTTTCATAACATCAAATACTCTTATGGGATCAAGGGAATAGATTATTTTAAGACTCTTTTCTCCCTAAATTCTAGAAATCTGGTAGTTTCCATGTGACAGTGTATTTTCTTCTCTTCATTCTGATCCTCTCTCCCTTAAAATGGTCTATATTAAGCTTTGAATTTAAAGTACTTGGAAAATGTGAGTTCGGTGAAAAGAGAGGAAAAAATAAACTGAAAGAAGACAAAAAATGTAGGCTTGTAGAATAGACTGTACTGTAAAGGGGAGGTCAAGAGGGAGATAGGAACCTATATACTGGAGTTTTTTAAGCCAATTTTAGCAAGAGTTTAAATGGGGTTAGATTTATTGAAACTCTGTAAAACTCAGAGGAGCAGTAGTATAAAATGAAATGGAAATGAAAAATGTGTTTGTTTTTTATTCTACAGTGAATAAAAGGAACCAGACGAATAATGTTTATAGCATTTTTGACTTTCAACAGATTACATTGTTTTTTAGTAAGAAACCTTAAGGGAGAAAAGAGACTACTACTACTTTTTTATTTATTTACTTTTAAGTACAGCTGTACAATTTCTTAGTACTTTCATGAGCCTAAATATTCACAGTCATGATCAGAAAAGAAAACCCTTCCTCAGAAAATAGATAATAGTAACATCAAAAATTGCTCTAATGTTTTACTGAGATCTAAACAGTTGTGCAGACTTGAAGTAATATTGATGGACCTGGTTGGCCATGGATCAAAGAACTCAAAGTTTTAGTGATTTGGGCATTCTTGAGGAGATAACATAATTACAAGATGCTACAAAATCCTAGGCAATTTTCACAACTCAACATCTGTGCAGCTTTGAACTCTGAATATAGGAGCCAGGAGACCATTCCTTTGTTCCTCATTGTAGCACCTAGCACTTTCCATCTTGTAACAGAAATAAAGAAATAGAGAATGTTTCTGGTCTATGACCTTTAAAAACTGTGACATAATCAGGAGCTTACTGGATTGGTTCAAGTGAAATTCCATATGATACTTTTATATTTGGAGCGTAGAGACTTCTAGACTCTTACTCCTTGTTGTAATGGTATGAGTTTTAGCTGGGTACATAATAGCACAGTTAACAAACTATATCTTTTGGCCTCTTGGTATGATCAGTCTTTATTTTTAGCCACTGTAGTGGGTGTGTAGTTAACTTTCACTTCCCTAATAACTAATGGTGTTGTGTGTATTTCAGATGCTTATTTTCTATTCATAAAATTTCTTAGGTGAGGTGTTTATTCAAATTTGTTGCTTATTGTTTATTACAATGTTAGTCTCATTGTTGAGTTGTAAGAGGCGGAAAGTTTTAATTTTAATGAATTCCAGATTTTAATTTTTAAAATTTAATGGCATGTACTTCTTGTTTTTGGCTTTAAAAAACCTTTGCCAAGGTGACCCTGATCTTATGCTATATTTTTTCCTGGAGTTTTATGGTCTTAACTCTTACATATTTAATTCCATGATGCATTTTGAGTTAATTTTTGTATATGGTATGAAGCAAAAGTAGAGAGCTTTCATTTATTTATTTGTTTTTATTTTGTTTCACGTATGGCTATTCAATTGTTCTAACACTATTGTTGGAAAGATTATTCTTTCACCATTTAATTGCTTTGGCACCTTTGTCAAAAATAAATTGAACATAGCTGTATAGAACTGTTTCTGAATTCCTATTCTTTTTCACTGATCTATATTTTTATCTTTATGTCAGTATCATGCTGTCTTGATTACTTTAGCTTTTTTTTTTTAAGATTTTATTTATTTATTAGTTAGAGAGAGAGAGAGAGCACAGGTAGATAAAGAGGCAGGCAGAGGCAGAGGGAGAAGCAGGCTCCCTGCCGAGCAAGGAGCCCGATGTGGGACTCGATCCCAGGACGCTGGGATCATGACCTGAGCCGAAGGCAGCCGCTTAACCAACTGAGCCACCCAGGCGTCCCTTACTTTAGCTTTATAATCACTTCTGAAGTTAGGTTTATAAATCCTTTAATTTTCTTTTTCCAAAGTCACTTTGGCTATTCTAGTTTTTTTGGCATTTTCTTACAAATTTTACTATCAGTTTACCATTTTATAGAAAAACTCACTGGATTTTGATTGGAATTGCCTTAAACCTGTAGATAAATTTGGGGAGGAATATCATCTTAACAATATTGAGTCTTCATTCTATGAACATAATATATCTCTCCATTTAGGTCTTCTTTAGTTTCTCTCAGCAATGTTTTGTGCATATTCTATCAAATTTATTCCTATTTTATATTTTTGGTGCTATTATAAGTGGTATTGTCTTTTAATTTTTCTTCTAATTATTTGTTGCTAGTATAAAGAACAATTTATTTTTAAAATTTATTTTACTTTGATTTGTTTCTGGAATACAAAGTTGGTTCAATATTTGCAAGTCAATGTGATACATCACATCAACAAAAGAAAGGATAAAAACCATTTGCTCATTTCAAAAGATGCAGAAAAAACATTTGGCAAAGTTCAACATCTTATTCATGATAAAATGAAGTAGGTTTAGAGGGAACGTGGCAACATAATAAAGTCCATATATGAAAAACCCACAGCCAACATCATACTCAATGGTGAAAACCTGAGAGCTTTTCTCCTTAAGATCAGGAATAAGACAAGGATGTCCACTCTCACCACTTTTATTCAACATAGTACTAGATGTGCTAGCCATGGCAATCAGACAAGAAAAAGAAATAAAAGACATCCGAATGGGAAAGGAAGAAGTAAAACTTCTACTATTTACAGATGACATGCCGATGTATATAGAGAACCCTAGAGACTCCACCAAAAAATTGCTAGAACTAATAAATGAATGCAGTAAGGTTGCAGGATACAAGATCAATATACAGAAATCTGATGCATTTCTATACACTAATAATGAATTAGCAGAAAGTGATATTAAGAAAATAATCTCATTTACAATGGCATCAAAAATAATAAAATACCTAGGAATAAACTTAGCTAAGGAGATGAAAGACCTATACTCTGAAAACCATAAAATGCTGATGAAAGAAATTGAAATGACACAAACAAATGGGAAGATATTCCTTGCTGATGGATTGGAAGAACAAATTTTATTAAAGTTTCCATAACCCCAAGGCAGTCTATGAATTTAATGCAATCCCTATCAAAGAACCAACAACATTTTTCACAAAACTAGAACAAATACTCCCAAAATTTGTATGGAACCACAGAAGACCCCAAATAACCAAAGCAATAAAATAATTGCTTAATAATAATAATTTAAAAACTGGAGGTAATAATAAAATTGGAGCTATCACAATCCCAAATTTCAAGTTATACTAAAAACTGTATTAATCAAAACTGTATGGTACTGGCACAAAATAGCACACAGATAAATGGAACAGGTTAAGAACTCCAGAAATAAACTCACACATATGTGGCCAATTAATTTTCAACAAAGGAGGCAAGAATATGCAATAGGAAAAAGCCTTTTCAACAAATGGTGCTGGGAAAACTGTACAGCTACATCTAAAAGAATGAAACTGGACCACTTTCTTATATCATACACAAAAGTGAGCTCAAAATGTATTAAGGACCTAAATATGAGACCTGAAGCCATAAAAATCCTAGAATAGAGCACAAGCAGTAATTTCTCTGACATCAGCCATAGCAACATTTTTCTAGATATGTCTCCTGAGGCAAGGGAAACAAAAGCAAAAATAAACTATTGGGAGTAGGTACATCAGAATGAAAACTCATGCACAGAAAATAAATAATCAACAATACTAAAAGACAACCTACTGAATGGGAGAAGATATTTGCAAATGACATATCTGATGAAGGACTAGTATCCAAAATATATAAAGAACTTATGCAATTCAACATCAAAACCCTCCAAGTAATCCAATTAAAAAATGGGCAGAAGACACGAACAGACATTTCTCAAAAGAAGACATCTAAATGGCTAAAAGACATGAGAAAAATGCTCAAAATCACTTCGCATTAGGGAAATGCAAGTCAAAAACCACAATGATTTATCACCTCACATGTATCAGAATGGCTAAGATCAAAAACACAAGAATCAACAAGTGTTGGTGAAGATGTGGAGAAATATGAACTCTGTGTACCATTGGTGGGAATGCAAACTGGTGCAGCCACTGTGGAAAATATGAAGGTTCCTCAAAAATTAAAAATAGAACTACCATATGATCCAGTATTTCCACTACTGAGTATTTTAAAGAATATGAAAATACTAATTTGAGACGATATATGCACCCTTATGTTTATTGCAACATTATTTACAATAGCCAGGATATGGAAGCAGCTAAGCATCCCTCAACAGATGAGTGAATAAAGAAGATGTGGCATATATATACACAATAGAAGATTACTCAGCCATAAAAAGAATGAAATCTTGCAATTTGCACCACATGGATGGATCTAAAGGGTTAATGCTAAGTGAAATAAGTCAGTCAGAGAAAGGCAAATACCATATGATTTAATTCATAAGTGAAATTTATGAGATGAAACAAACAAGCAAAGAAAAGAAGAGACAACCCAAAAACCAGACCCTTAACTGTAGAAAACAAACTAGTGGTTGCCAGAGGAGAGGTGGGAGGAGGATGAGTGTAATAAATGAAGGAGGTTAAGAGTATACTTACTGTGATGAGCACTGAGTAATGTGTAGAATTGTTGAATCACTATATTGTACACCTAAAACTAAAATAATACTGTATGTTAACAATACTGGAATTATAATAAAAATAAAATAAAATAATAAAATAAAATTTAACCTTGTACTCTACAACCCTGCTAAACTCACTGGTTAGCTGCAATTGCAACTAAAATTCTTTATAATTTTAAAAT